>NQII01004269.1:70239-135522 GCA_002778355.1 Clitarchus hookeri
ATATTTCAAATTTCTTAAAATGTGTCAGTTACAACCACAGAATTTCACCCAAGCGATATTCTAAACATAGTAATTGGGTAAAGAGCCTGGCAACAGAGCAAACTATGTGTATGTGGCCAGGTCTGTGCGGAACTGAGGTGGTGATGTAGGTTGCAGCATTGTTTCCCATTCGTCCGCTACATGTGCTCACCTGGCGAGCAAGAGAGGCTGTCTGCCAACTAATTTTCTATTCCCTGAAGATGTTCTACTACAAAGTCGTACGACTGCACGAGAAGGGACCAACAGGCTACTTTTCTGCACACTTCATTATTTTATGTAGCCATACTAGGCTTCTGTTGTCTGTGCAAAATGTTAATCATTGGTATTCTAAGTACGACCTGTACCATTTTAGAACCCATATGATTGCCAGACATTCTCATTCATTCACATCGTAATGTCTTTATGTGATGCCGAACTTCATGCTCCCATAGTAAATTATGTGTTTCTCTTCCCCCTCCTCGAAAATATAACAGCACAGCTCCATAGCCCTTCCTTACTTGTGTCTGTTTACAAATACAGTTGTTTTGTGGGGTCGAGGCAGGAGAGAGTGTGACACTGACAGAACCAGTTTTCGGTATGCTAAAATGCTCTTTATGCTTCACTCCACTGTTCACTATAATTTAAATCGTGTTGACAACAATGCAGTGACCAAATGGCATAGCACTAAATTGGTAACATCTGCCATCAGGTGTTGTAAAGGCAGTTTTATGTTGGTCGTCGGGTGCTAAAATCCACATAGAAGCACCTTGCAGCATTGTAATTACTGTTGGAGTGTACAATTACACCATCACGAATCATTTCGCTCACCTGTGTCTCAATGATCCTGTGGTGGTATGCAGTGTAGACAGGCGGTGTGACGTAAAGTGGATCCTTGTGCATGGTCGGAATAGAGTGTGTTCTGCAATTATGGTATTTCTGAATGCGTTGGCCACAGTTGATATGTCACAACATTAATCAAATATGTCTTGTACAGCATCTTGAATAGCTTCTGACACTGCATGATCGAACACCATTAATTTCACTTCTCTGTCGACAAGCGATTTGGCGATACCCCCAGGTGTTTCACTGTCACTTACTGCACATGGCCAAAATGCATACGATCGTTTACCACTTTGATTACTGCATTTTGTTCCTATAACCATGGTACCCCCAAGATAAAGCCCTCTCTTAATTTGAGCATAACTAGGGCTGTTAATGTCTTGTAATATTCGCATATGCTAAGTTCTGAATTTATTTCGCCAGTTGTATAACTGTCACATGTATGTGTGGCTAATTGAATAGACTGATATTTATATTGTAACTGAGATTTCTTTACGAATCGTTCATTTATAACATTATGAGAAGAAGCTGTGGCAATCAAGCTACAGAGTTATGCCCGTTCTCTATCACCAGGATAGCTATGAGATAACCAAAACTTTGAAAAAATTTTAATGGTGGTTCCTGGGTTGATGGTTGCACTATCTTTGTTTTTTTCTCATGTTTCCTGTTGCGGGATAGGGTGCGTCTTGCTTCGCTATCCCATTACCCTGTTTCTCAGAGGGGGCCTGGGTGGTTTGGACACTCTTTATGCCAATGCATCTCTTGCCCTGTGCAGAACAGACATGCATGAGGGGGAACTTCCATCAGCATGGCTCTAAGTGTGACGACTGGTAGGGCAGCTGTGTTGGTAGCGCCCACCTGTTGTCTGCTACCCTGTCCCTAAGCTGACCAGGTGGGTATTGATCTACTACCTGTGTTTCAGGCCTGCAACCTACCAGGCTGTTTGTTGTCTGCAGAAGGTGGCAGCTCTGCTGTTATATGTGCACCACATGCTCCTGGTTGTGATGTATTTCCTCTGCAGCCCACGTGACGCCAGCTACTGTCTGGACAAAGTTGTCGAAACCATTATATATGGCTGGGCATAGTGCTGCATGGTACTCTGGCAGTAGAGTTTGCAGTACCTCTTCCAATGCATATGCTGGGGTATAATGAGAGCATAACCATGCCACCGAGTTAAACTTTCATCTGACAGATCACCATTCTGTGAAAATGTTCAACTGGGTTTGGAAAGGTTGTTAATGTGCTGGTGTACTGGGTTGAGAACTTTTCTACGAATTGCTCCCACATATACTTCTACTCTGTGGTTGTTCTCCACCATGCTCACACATATCCTATTAGTTGTGCTCCTGCGACACTCGGCCATTCGTCGCTGTGTACAGGTACTCAACGCCATCTTCTTTGCAGATTAGACGTCTATAGAGGTA
This sequence comes from Clitarchus hookeri, assembly GCA_002778355.1. Taxonomy (NCBI): domain Eukaryota; kingdom Metazoa; phylum Arthropoda; class Insecta; order Phasmatodea; family Phasmatidae; genus Clitarchus; species Clitarchus hookeri. The sequence goes on from NQII01004269.1 coordinate 72,522, forward strand.
GCAAGGCTCAATATTTCTGCTGGGGACTTCCAACGACTTGTTGAGTCCATGCCACATCGAGTTGCTGCACTTCGCCGGGAAAAGGAGATCCGACACGATATTAGGAGGTGCACCATGACTTTTGTCGCCTCGGTGTATATAATGTGCATGCCAGGCAGTTTGAAGGTCATCCAGGATAACAACAAACAACAAGAAACATGCAATCTCATTTTCACTGGCCAGGGGCCACATAGGACATGCGCGCGTACATACGCGAGTGCATGACATGTAAACACTTCAAAAGCTGGAGCATAGATAGAGTGTGCAACAACAGCCATGAGTGCCAAACGAACCATTAGAAACGTTCTCATTAGACTTGATGGGCCCTTACCACCACATAACAGTCGGAAAACACTTAATTTTAGTCGTAAGCGACTCGTTTTCCAGTTGTACAGAAGCCTATCCAGTTTCCAGTGCATGTAAATGTAACATCGCACGTATAATGGAGGCCGAGTTATACCTCCACTGGAGTTACCCCAGAACATAACTAATGGACAACAGCACACAGTTCACAGGGAGACAGTAGTGTGACCTGTGTACTAGGTGTCAGGTCTATTGTGACTGAGGCCATGACACTAGCCTAAGTGTTGTACAAAATGACTCGTAAATTACAAAAATTACTGTAAGTAAAACCAGGGATGGGGGTTACAGTGTAACTGGCCGAGGTGCATGCCTGGGATGAAACTGGTTAACGATGTTCCATGATTAATAATTTACTATTACAGCTACAGTGATTGGCACAATGATAAGATGGCCCTGGGCCCCGACACGCGTGCAACCTCTAGTCCCCCTGAAATCCAACTGGACTTGTTACCATTCAGAAGCATGGGTCTCCCCAACATCGCCTTCCAAAACACAAACTCCCACAATAAATTGTGAATGAGATGGTTGCACAGACTGATGATAACAATTTTACATACATGTGGGGTCTTTTTAGATATATAAACTTAAAGTGTCATCCTATTCTTACAATCGAATTAATTGAAGGTCCTTGAATGAGTTTTGAGTATGCAGTGAGTTGTGGTGGAATTGTTATGCTGCTAGGTGCCGGGTCCACTACCCTCATGGAGGCACTGAAAGCAACAAGTCTGCTAAGTTCACCAGAATTAATTATTTATGCTAATTAAATAACTCTTGTATCTCCTTATTCTCTTATTGATTGATTACATGAAAATGTAGGCACAATCTTCCTAAATCGTCGGCTTCCGTTGCACATGTGCGTGGTTACACATACCTTTCCAACACACTTGAACACATAGCCCGATGTTCCCTACATGTGCTGCAAGACAGATTTAACCACTTGATTTTATACACCAATTGATTACAATGATATCACTGAATTTACATCACCACCCCTTGGCCTAGTAACAGGCACTGTACTGACTCATGAGGTGTCATAAATAGCATTCACATGTCACTCTTCGAGTTCTCATGGGTAGAGTGCGCCGTGCGCTCGCTCGAACGATGCGTGGGTGAGTCGGTGCTCCTGGGTACGCCGTCGGGTGCGCAGTTGTGCTGCACGAATATGGGACAACACAGACTCGAAAGGAGCTGAGACACAGCTGACGTCAAATTCAAAAACCAGTTTCGATAACTGAAAACAAATATGCATATAGGGACATAATGCACTAATGTGACATAGCGGATAATTTTTACAGCTTACTTTAAAGAAATAAATATGATTTACAAACCTAATTTTATTGAACGAGTATCATATTATTTGTGAATGTTAGGTAGTTTGAAAGTGCGTCGGTAGATGTCACTTACTTAAATATATGTAAGTATTAGCGAAAATGTAAAATAATTTATATACTGACAATTAAAAACGTTTACGACGGTGACACGATCTAAGAATAGTTATAATATATGTATGATGTAGTTTTGTGGTCCAGTATTTATTTCGGAAGCATGTTATCAAATAACAGACGAACATTCGTTTGCAAACGCATTACTCCAAACGAACAGTAAAATCTGTTAGAAAGTCGTAATTACAAATTATGTGTTTCGTACATATTGTTACTCGTGTTCCCGGCTTCGGCGTATGAATTAACTAATACTCGAGCCATTATTTTCTCAACAATTTTAATATCTACAGCCGAAAATCTGCTACGTGATGTTTAATACAAGTTTCGCCAAGTTTTAAAATAATCCCCGCCTAGTTTAAACTAAACCGTGTCTAGTTAAACCCTGAATAAAATAGATACCTCTAATATCGCCATCTAAATGCGGAAAAGGTGTGTGTGTTGACTAATTACGGCGATATAAATCATAACTATAGTTTAGACCACATTAAAATCAACTCTGAATACGGCCCATTAAATAAGTATTTTAATCGCTGTTGGTGGTGTACCATAACTGCAGGGTAATTACTCTGCGCATATTGCAGGAGTAAACCATTTACACACATTTTTTTGGCGAGTAACGAATGTATAAACTGAAATGGCGGGTAGCTAAATAAAATTAAACGAACTTAAAGGAAATGTGAACATTCTGATTACAGACACACTCAGGAAAATTACAAATGATTTCAAAGTTAACTTGTATATCTGCTGCAATTTTCGACGTAATGTTTGTGACTAAGTAATAGTAAGTAAAACAATTTTTATCATATAACATATTTTTTTTAATGGAAGATATTGTGGGTAGTGTAAATTAATTTTGTAATTCAAAGGTCGCATAGTGAGTACATATTTGTGATCTCGGAGTAGCGTTTTGGAATGCCGCCCTGCAGGGGAACGTAGATATGTAAAGTAGGTACGCAATTGATAACTTAAGCAGAAGGATTTGATTTGACAGTGAGCAGTAACCTTACAAAAATGTAGTATTCACAACAGCTATTTATTTATACTTGCCTGCTGCTAAAACAATCGCGAAAACAACAAATACAAATAAATAAAGTTACATTTTCATTAATTTTCAAACAAAAATCTTGAAAAATGCATTATAATTGTATACTTAAAATTTGTAAGGTTACTGCTCACTGCCAAATCTTACTGCTTAAGTTTTCAATTGTGTAATCCCCTTAAATTCAGGTATTAGTATGAAGTATTTTAGAGTACTTTTTTTTTATCATTGCTGTACTTTTTTTTTTGCCTGCAATTTCTGGAAGTTTGGTGAGGGTGTGTCCATTGCCTGTGCTGTAAATTCGTTTTGTGGAAATTGACTGTGTAAGTTGTGCTGGTTTTCTGTTAGAAAAGATTAATTTTTTAATTTTTAATTATTTTTTGTTTGCTTGTAGTATAGTAGAGTTTTCTTCTTTCTTGTAAAATCTATTTTGTAGACTTCAGTTTATTGGTAATGATTTTTGTATGACTAATAATGATTCACACATTGCATTCTCTGCTTTGTTGAGTTGCTGCTTAAGAAAAAAAATAGAACATTATTTTTTTTACAGTATTTCTTATACTCATAGCATTTTCAGTCACATGAAAATAACCAGTGAGATGCTACATGCCAAAATGTGCACTTACATATTGACACTTAGATACCTAAACTACAAACAAGGGTTGTAAAATGTAATAACTAGGTATTGCATTATCCAACATTTTTTATACACATTCATAGTGTTCTTATAAAATTTTAATACCTTCTGGAAATAGTCAAATTTTGCCATAATAACTATAGCATACCTTGTCAATGACAGTGGAGTTAATGAAATTTAGTGGCATTGGTCTGGGTTAGGTTTCCTTAGGTACTACATTGAAAAATGTTGACAGAATGCTAACATAACCTAACCCCATCAACAGTTGAATCACAGTGTAGACTTTTATACTATTTATGTATTAATGTAATCATTTTTGTGACAATATTTTTAGGTATTTCTTTTTAAGGTTTTTACCAGTCAGTTTCCTACTATGGTGGTCTTCAGGATATTGGCTGAATAAAACTTTGTGAAAAAGACATATTTCAGTAAAGCCTGAAAATACTATTTTCAATTTTTCTCTCCCTTATGTTGTAAGAGTCTTCAACTGGCAATGGTGAATCCAGAGAAGGGGTTTCACAGGGGGTGGGGGTTATGACACCCCCTCGCCAAAACCTTCACATTGACATGAAACTACCTTGTGAATGTTTTTAAACCGAATTTAAATCATATCAGAATTGTTTAAAATTCTGATTTCATTTGATTTATTTAATATTGGTTCCTAAAATTCTGATGCCAATCTATAAAGTCTATGCCTACATCTGCACATTAGTGAAGTGACCCCACCCCCCTAAAAAAAACTGCCAAACTGAAAGTGTAGATTCCCTCCTGCCAACTGGTATCCTGATACTTAATCCATAAATCAATTTTCTTCCAGATTTAGTGACATTTGTCCCACCCGTTAGGTTAAGATCACTCATGCTGAGCATAGGTGTGGCCAGAGATGGCCACTATTCTGGTAATGGGTGATCCCTTTCTAAGGATTCAAGAGCCAATGTTTTAATTTATCATATAGTGGCCAAGGCTATCATAGAAGTATCTACTGTAAGTGCAATGAAACCAACAAAGAAAACTAAAAATTTGAGCCTCATTCCTTCATGTGTTTGGGAGTTGTAAGCCACAGCTGACAACATTAGTGAGATCTAACACTTTCTTAATGGGGGTCCTTTGCATACTTGGACCACCTCTTGGTTGTGCCTATAATGCCGAGCAAAGACACTGTTCCTCATAAAACTTTTTGTAGAAATAAGTGATGCAACAAAATTACAAGGATCTGTGTTACACATGGGTGCCGGCAGCAGGGTGCAAGGAGGTGCACTTGTACCCCCCTGTCAGGAAAGAAAATACATAGAAAAAAATTACATTTTTTTTATTAAGTTACTGTTTGAATAAAAACTGAAGGCGTCTAGGTTGCTGCCCAAATTTGTTCATCACGTTGTCAATAAATTCAGTATCCTTCTAATCTTTTCCTGTGAATACTGAGCATGCACAGGCCGCTTAGCCTCGCGTCTCCCATCGTTGAGCGATTCCACGTCTTGACACGTCGTAACGTGATAAATGTACGTTCAATGCTACATGTTGTTGCTGGAATAGTTAAACCAATTTTGATTGCCTCACATACCGCTGGGTAAAGCGGAGTGGCTTAAGCAATTACATCTGCGTATTCAACAACAAATGCATTAAAAACCGCATTATTTGCTTCATTTGTCTTCATCATCTCATACCATGTGGTAGCCTCGGCAATAAAATTATGTAGAAGACCTCCGTAGAGGTTCTGTATATCTTCTGCTATCGCTAAAAATGCTGATTTGTTTAATTTTCTCGTATTTTCTGGGTGAAGCTGCATAAGCGAAAATGCTTTCTTGTGTGTTGAAGAAAATCGATTTTTTAGTGAAGAAATAATAGAATCTAAGTATGGGATAAATATAGATATTCTGAAAAATTCTTCCACATTTTCAGATGTTTGATTTAATCTGTAAGTCTGTTTTGCCACTACTCGAGGACGCTTAAATTCAACATCCAGTTGTTCGCAAATTTTTTGAGATTTCTCGAAAATGACCGCAAACACCATAGAGACATTATCGCGGTGAGATTGAAGCACATTAGTTAATTTATTTACGTGATTGTGTATTGCCTTTATATTCATATTTACATTTTGTAATTGATTGCACATGGGTTCAAGTTTGGCAGAATAGGCAGCAATTACTAAAAGTGTCACAATGTATGTTGGAGTAGTTGCAGTCGTATAGAGCTGATACGCTTTGGTTTTCATTGTAGGGTTTGGCATGTCCTGCGAAAGTTCTTCTAAAACTTGTACAATAATCAGAAAGTTTTCAGAAAATTTTCTGATACTTTTGTACTTTGCTGTCCAACACATTTCACAAAATAGAGGTATATTTGGAATTTTATTCCGCCGCAACGTACTCTCTCTAAAAAAATTTATAATGTCCTTTGTAGTCCCAGCAGTATTTCTCACTTCACTGACAGTATTCAGGTCATTAATGACAAGATTCAATACATGGCTTGCACAGTGGAAAAATAGTGCTGAAGGATATTTATCATTAATAATTTTCTGAACACCACCTATGTGACCTGCCATTGCAGCACACCCGTCGTATCCTTGGCCAACAAGTTTATTTAAATCAAAATTACAATCTTGCAGGAAGCGAATAATAGTTTCCGAAATGGCTTTTGCGTTCAATTCTTGTACCGGTACATATCCGAGGAATTCTTCACATATTATTGGTTTTTTATAATCTTTATCATAACATAGGTAGCGAACACCAATCAATAATTGCTCTGTACCACCAATATTAGCAGTCTTATCAGCCAAAACCGAAAAAGCCGAAGCATGTTTCACCTCCTCAAATATTTTGCTTTTCAGAACATCAGAACAAATTTCAATCAATTCGTTTTGAATTTGATGCGATATGTATAAGGAATTTTTTGCTCCTGATTCTAAATTATTCTTCAAAATTTCGTCTCCCAAGTTAACTTGAAAATGTAGCAGGTCTGTAAAAACAGAACCCTCATCCATTTTTCCACAAAGTGGAAGGTCATGTCGCCCACAAAATAAAATTGTTTGATAAGATAGATCAAAGTTTTAAACGATTTTTTTCAATTTCCTTGTGATATGCCGTATTTAAATATTCATGAACGCTTAGTCCCCTTCTATCCATGATCTTTTCAAATGTATTTGACGAAGCCAGTACGTCACAATGCCACTTACTTGTCGCATGAGACTGTGCAGCTTCATGAAACTTTTGATATTTGAGGCAAGGAGAAACTATAAACTGTCCTTGTAGACCGCGCTGCACTGGAGGCCGAAATAAAACACATATCCTACACAGAGGTCCCTTTGCTATAGCTGAGTAGGCTAACCACGGATATGTTGTAAGCCATTCATGTCGGAAAGCTCGTTTAGCATCAAGGTTAACATCATTTTTTAAATTGTACCTTATACTAGGGTTCCAAGGATGTCTTAGTAATTTCAAACGTAGATCATCATTGACTTGATAACCGAGGTCCAAACACAACCCAATATCCAATAATGAATTAGTTGTGCTTCTGCTAGAAAAATCAAGCAATGCATCTGCTTGAAAATCTTTACGCGCAGAGCTGGTACCTTTAAGCAAAAAGGATTCTTATATAATAAATAAACTAATCAATTAACGCATTCAGGAAAAAAAATCTAACATATTTCATGAAATGATATGATGTATACTTTACCAATTTTTGTGATAACAAATCAGTTAAGATTTAAGTAGTGATTTTAAAAGTTTTTATTAATTTATAAATCTTTCAATTTTTTATGTATATTTTTATAACTTCTATACATAATCATTCAAGAGAAAATAATACAAGAGTTTAAATAATGAATGATAAGTTGCAAATTTAGTTGAGACTTTTTTTTACTATGTTTTATGGATACTGGTTACTATTTTTTTTCTTTCCGTGTAGTATAACAAAAATGTGAAATATTTTCTATTATTATTTCGTTGTTTTTGAGTCTTATTTTCCTCTGTATGCGGATAATAAACAATACATTAAATGATTTGGGTAGAAACACCAACACAACATACCTGGACTATCTAGTCTGTCTGTATCCGGCCTGGATGTCGTAATACGAGGTGAATTACCTTCATCAGAATGATGATTACGTTTTTTACACAAAAACTGTCTTATGTCACTCATAACTTCAACAAAAATTAATAAGCTACACAAGAAATTACCTAAAAAGGACTATAAATAGAGTCGTTGTTTAAGCAGATTTATTACAGACAACTGATTTGCGCACTATCGACAACTACAATTATTAATAGGTACAATTAGAACAGCGTGAACTGACATGGTCGCAGGCTGGAAATCCCCCGCATCCGTCGCGCGGCAGCGGGGATTCCCCAAGTAATAATGCCAACCATTGACTACAGGTTTTAAGTATGTTTTCAAGGTATATTCAATCAAATACCCACACGATTTGAATTTGACATTACATTTATCTACATAATATACATGTATAATTCTATATTTTATATTAGTTAATAGTATAATGTGTAGATGCAGATGCACCTCCCTGAAAGTAATCGTGGCGGCGCCCATGGTGTTACAGTTTCATCACAACCTTTGTAATTCCAAAGTAGCCCCAACCTTCTGCTGTGTATACGGTGATGACATATGCTAAGCCATAGTACTGGTAGCTGCTTTTGAGAAACAAGTGTATTTATTTATTTGTTTTATTTTAGCATCTAGTCAGTCTAGTAAAACATATATTCTTGGATATATTGTGAACAGTAGGCTATATACATGACTAAAACACTAAATCTAATCTTCTTGAATCAATTTATAAAAAGAGTTTTCCAAATTTCAGTCAATTATCTTTTAAAAAATTATACTCATTAATTTAAACGTTTATATTCAACATTGTAAATTACCCATAGGTATAATTTTTATATTACATTTACATGACTGACGTATATTACTTATATAATTACTGACTTCATTTTCATGGAAGAAATTTATTTGCTTCATTTCTAATAGGTCAGCAGAAAACAGACTGAAGATAACTTATTTTTCAAAATTGTCTTGTGCTCACTTGAAGTTAAACATTATTGTGTAGTCCAGAAATTTTATTACTATTACTACTTCCATTTTTGTTGTTAAATGGGAGTATTTCTAAACAGCCTATGTTGCACATACTAAAGTGTGGGTGTTTAGATACAGGCCTGCCCAGAGGTCTCTCGGGGCCTGGGGCAAAAAAATGTTTTTGGGCCCCCACACCTTCTTCCCCTTCAGGCCATTTAATTAAACAATTTTCCAGGGAAGTTGTAATAAAAACTATATATGTATTTATTTTAAAAACTGAGACGGAGAAAAGCCAAGTGTTGGTAAAATAAAGGAATCTGCAAAATGTAAGAAAGCAGTAGTTAAGATATGGATGGTAAGTATTGTGTTGTAAGCCAATATCGCAACATAACACACTTACGGCCCTGCGACTGGCAGTTACTCTTTTATTTCAAGTATATGTATGCTTGCAATTAACATAAAATGGATATTAGTGGTTGTATTGCATGGAAATTACACAGAATCCTGAGTACCTTCAGATGAGAGAGGATGGCCTGTCGCACCATCTCACCACATAATTACAATGCTGTTGTAAGCAGCTTGCAGATGAGAAGTACAGTGTATCGAACGTATATGTTTAGTGACAAATTTAACTACCTGCCAATAAAACTCAGCAGAATAAATTATTTAATGCAATAATCATTACTGCTCCTAGGATTGTAAACTTGGTTAGGCTCTGCACCATACTTCAACCGTACTCAGATATGTACACAATTGCTCTGTCATTCAACATGACACAATTAATTGTATGCTTCATGAGAAGTCCACACATGTTACAAAATTTCTGACACAGGTTTGTTTCTCAGAAAGTTCTGGTTCATTTGACCCTCTTTAGCTATAGTGCAATTTTTGTGCACAATTAATGTCAAACATAATAAAAATTAATCAAAGCTGAATTATACTATTTCTGTCTCATCTGTCCTTGTTTTCATCAGAACCAATGCTGTTTGCTGTAAACGCTTTAGATTATTGCCTGTTTAAAATGCCACTAGGGACTATAGCAGTTCACAAGATATAACCTGGAAAATATTTTGATTCAAACCGAGATAGTTTTGAGAATTATTTCATTTCAAATGTTTAATTTATAGCTGCTGCAAGTGAACAGATAACTATGAGATAAATTATTATTTTACACCAGAATAAATTTCCTATAACTGTCTTTTATCTTAAAATGGAAATAAAAATTAAGTAGCACAGTACTGTAATTTCGCTCCGAAGAAAAAAAGCTATTACCAGTTTACATAAATGTTTAAAAATTGCCTTAAAAGAAGCTCTTGTGATAGTGGGTAGTGCCTAGAGAGTAGTGCATAGGATTGTGATACAAAACCCTTTAGATCACAGTACCGGGTAAGGGTGAGTTAACACTACAAAATTATGCTTTGAATTGCTAATTATGATGTGTAAAGAATAACCTAAACTGGTTACCTCATTGTGCTGGTTCCTAGTAGACCTTAATTGGTTGTGTGGATTTAAAGGGGTAACTACAGTGTGGCTGAACTAGCTAGTGTTCAGGGACCCACAATATGAATAGGCTTACCGGGACCTGGTACATTTTAACCTTTTCTTCAAGAAAACAAAATTAACATTAGAGAAATTAGACACATGCGTATTCACGTCTACAATTATGCTATATTAATGTATTGTCAAAATTTTACCATAAAGTTCTGAAGGTACTACATACCAAGCATGCAGGCACAGTAAGGATGAAAATGTTAACGCGTTCTATGGTTTGGTGGCCAAGCATTGAGGATGACATGCAAAGAAAAGTGGAAACCTGTGAAGCTTGTCGGAGTTTGTTGAATGTAAGGAATGATAATCCAACAGTGGCATGGCCAGAAGCGGTTGAAATACGGGAAAGAATTCATAGATTTTCTACAACATGAAGGTGTGACCATGTTGATTCTTTGCGATCACTTTTCTAAGGGGATAGAAGCATGGATAATGCAAAACATTACTGCAGATAGCGTTATTGAAAAATTGTGTGAATGCTTTAGCACTTTTGGAATACCATCCACACTAGTGTCTGACAATGGCCTTCATTTAATTCTGAAGAATTGAATACCTTTTGTCGGGCTATTGTTATAAGTGTAATGAAAAGCGTTCCGTATCACCCAACATCTAACGGGCTAGCTAAAAGGGCATTTCAGACTTTAAAACAGAATTTTAAAAAACATGTCATTGATAAAAAAGGTAACAAGAGCCAAGACATGCAACATAGGTTGCATAATGTTTTTTTGCATACAGAAACACCCCATGTTGTGTAACAAAGCAAAGTCCTGCAGAAATAATATTTAAACACAAACCACAAACTTGACTTACCATGTTAAAACCACAACAAAAACCTTTAGTAAAGAGGGGTCAAAGGAAGTCTAATAGGAAGTTAAGTTATAACATAGTACCAACATATAAGGTAAGAGAAAAGGTTTTGGTACAATCAGTGAAGAGTAAATTGAGGAAATGGTTTCCAGGTAGAGTGATAAAAATACTAAGTCCCATGATGTATCTTGTTACTTGGGAGTATAAAGAACAGCTACAAAGAGTTGTCCATGTTGATCAGTTGAGGAAATCGCAGCTACCTGAGTGTATACATCCTAGGTTGTTGAGAGTAGGTGGGCTTGTTGTCAGCCACCTGCCAAGGCCACAATAAGGGTGTGGTACAGCACTCCCTACCAGATTGTTGAGTAGTGGGAAATGATAGCAGGCCATTGACCATGGCCTATGTGTTGAGAAGTGAGGAGAGAGGCAAAAGCCCACCTGCTTCACTTTTAGAGGATTTTCCCCAGAGAAGCAATGAAAGAAAATGCTAAGGCGTTCATGCAGAATTACTAAAGCCACCAAAAGACTTAATTTGTAAGCTAAGGAATAGTCAGCTTACTGTAACAGTTTATACTGATTTGTTAAGGGAAGAGGGAGTGTAGNTCAAAAGCCCACCTGCTTCACTTTTAGAGGATTTTCCCCAGAGAAGCAATGAGAGAAAATGCTAAGGCGTTCATGCAGAATTACTAAAGCCACCAAAAGACTTAATTTGTAAGCTAAGGAATAGTCAGCTTACTGTAACAGTTTATACTGATTTGTTAAGGGAAGAGGGAGTGTAGTGTATGAATGTAAGGTGGCAGTAGTGTACAAATGTTAAGGTTATGTAGGAAGGTAAACATGAAAAGGTTGACAACAGCAAGAGAGCAAGAGCGGCATATGGCATGGATGGACAGTTGGATGGAAAATAATAAAAAAGAAGGAAGTTGTTGTGTAAGCTTGTTGGCGAGTTGTAATGTATATGAGCAACAATAAAATGTAAAACAGTAAATTCACATGCAGTGAGTACTGGGACATGGTAATGACCATGTGTGCATCCGGTGGCCAAGTTCTGTGCATGCTGCATGCGTACCATGTGCAGAAAAGTGCATTGCTATAGGCAGAGCAAACTTTGAACACCTGTTATGATGTTTCAACGTTTTGTATGCTGATGCTGTATGCTGTGCTCAACGTGAAACAAAGTCATTTTATCTACTTTAATGCCATTTTCCTCATAAACTAAGGGCCTTAAGCTTTTTTACCAGAGAGTATTTCCTGCTTAGTTTTTATCACAGATTTGTGTGATGCTGTCCATATCCCTGAATTACCTAACACTCTGTAGTGCATCTGGCAGAACCAGTACCTACTTTGCATGCAATGGAGGTGATACATTAGGGTCACACTAATTTTTGAGAACTGTAAAACTTTACTGAAGTGTTATGAAACAGATAATAACATGTTTTATCAACAGACAGTTCAAAACAATTTTTTTTACCTGTATGTACTCACGCCTGCACATATTGTATCATGGTGGTGACTGCACAGTAATATTAATGGCTATATAACGAGCCGACCATCCAGCTTCATGCAGTTAGATCATATAATCCCGTTCAAGTGGGTCTGGATGGTGATATTCTTCATGAGCACGATGCCATGGCATACAGATCTGCCGCTTAACATATAGATTTATGCCTTTCCAGCCTGTTGTATGGTTCTTTTAAGCATTGGATACTGGAAACAAGCACTCCCTTTATCATGTTTTGCGGTAACATTTCTGCAATGTCACTTTATCCATTTTGATTGCACAATTGGTACTGTATGTGGTCTTGGCAAATGGATGACACCTTATGAGTGTAGCACGATTTCCATGTCCAGCAGTATATTCATATACAGGGTGGTCTGCCTAACGTGGACACCCCCAAAATTTCCGGAATGGTTGCAGATCATGAAATGCTGTTTTCGCTAAATTAAATTATGTATGGGGGCAAGTAATTTGGCGCGAATTGAGTATTCGTAAAACGTGTATGGACAGAAATAATTAATCCGTATATGATTTTTTCCCCAAGAAACCAACATTTATTTCAATGACATCTTAAAAGTACATGAAAAGAGGAATTCAGTGATATAGGATATGCAATGGAAAGTAACAGAGAAACTGCAAGAAATAATGTGCAAATATGATTAAGTTAAGTGGGCTGGTAGCATGGGGCAGTGGACCTGTACTCACAGCTATAAGCAAGCAACATGCGCTGTGACTCATCCTGGTAGGACCGCTTCCTTATAGCAGCATAGCGCTTACCTTAATGGTGCAAGGGACACAGAATGCGATATTGGACAAAGGAGAGCACTGCAGCGAAGGGAAGACAAACAATGTGAGTGCAAGTCTGATATCAATATATTAAATTTTATTCAGATACCAACATAGTTCAGGAGTTTTGTTTCCTGGTCATTAACTGTACTGAGTAATGAGTGCATACAGATGCACAACAAAAATAGAACAAACCAACCTAAGGAGAAATTCAATCCCACCCGCATGCATAGTAAAAAGAGCACAGTTATGGTTGAAACACTTCACATTAGGTATTTTCACAGCATGTGCTTGGTTAGTTTACCATTGACAGCAATACCTATCTGTAAACACACATGTAGCAGCGACCAGCGGCCTGAAGAGTCTGGCATAATGCCTCTGCAAGCTGCCACAATGCATTCCTGCATGTATTTTGGCCTTGTAGGAACCGTGTTCTACACCCTATCTTTCACTGTTCCCCCAGGAAAAAATCGAGAGGTGTGTGGTCAGGGGAGTGAGTTGGCCATCTTACACCACCAGCACATCCTAACCACCGGTTTGGAAATTTTTCATTTAATACACCTAGCCACCAAAGCAAAATGCGCAGGATAACCATCATGCTGAAACCACATATCACGACGTATGTCGAGCGGTATATCTTCCAGAAGTGCCGGTAAGGTCTCTCTGAGGAAATGGGCGTACGTAAAGCCGGTCATTGTCCCTCAAATAAAGTATGGCCCTATGATGTAGTCTCCAATGATTCCACAACACATGTTCACTTTCCATTGTCACTGGTGCTCCACGTGTCGGACCCAACACATATTCTCCATCATTCAGTAGTGCATATTTCGTAAATTTATGCGCCCATTGTTTGTGAAGGTCGCTTCATCTGTAAATAATATGTTCTTCAGAAAATTGCTCTCATCCTTTACAGACATCAGAAAAACCTACAAAACTGAACATACTGCTGGAAATCACCTTCATGTAATGCCTGATGAAGAGCCACGTCATATGGATGGAATTTCCATTGGCGCAGTATCTGTAACACACTTGTTTTACTTATTCCTACGAAACTGGAAAGTTCTCGCGTACCCATGTGGGGGTTTGCATCGACATGTGCCAACACATCGCTTTGATGCGTCTCGCCCATAGCAGTCTTTTGTCGCACTTGTGTTGCGGAATTCCAATCACCTTGTGACAAGAGAAGTATGCAAATTCTTTGTATAGTGTGCCGTGAGATGGGCATCCAATTAAGATACCTTTCACCATACATTTGGATGGCTTGCTTGGCATTTCTGCCACACTCACCGTAGGTAAGTAGAGTGTCCAGTTTTTCCTCATTTGTGAACTTTATTGCATACGTACAGCCACACACTGCAATACCACATAACATAACAGATTACGGGGACAGGTGCTGCGCTGTTATTGGGAAGCAGTCCCACCAGGACGAGTCATGGCATGTGTTGCTTGCTTACAGCTGTGAGTACAGGTCTACTGCCCCATGCTACCGGCCCTCCTAACTTAATCATATTTGTACAATATTTCTTGGCGTTTCTGTATTACTTTCCATTGCATATGCTATATCACTGAATTCCACTTTGCACTTACTTCAGATGCCGTTGAAATAAATGTATGTTTCCAAAGGAAAAATCATATGTGGTTTAATTATTTCTGTCCATACACATGTTACCAATAGTCACTTTGCTGCAAATTACTTGCCCCCATACGTAATTTCCTTTAATAAAACCACATTTTGTGATCTGCAACCATTCTGAAAGTTTTTGTGGGTGTCCATGTTAGGCGGACCCCCTATATATATATATATATATATATATATATATATATNTATTTATTTATTTATGTGTGTGTGTGTGTGTGTGAAGGTGTTAGGTAATTCACAGATATGGACTGCAGCACACCAATCTGTGATCAAAATTAAATAGAAATATTCTTTGGTAAAAAAGCATAAGGCCCTTAGTTTACGATAAAAACCAACTTGGTTAAAATTACTATTTCACGTTAAGCACAGCATGCAGCATCAGAATACCAAACGTTATAACAGGTGTTCAACGTTGGCTCTGCCCATAGCAATGCATTTTTCAGCATGTTGGATGCATGCAGCATGCACGGAGTTTGGCAGCCCGATGCACCCACAGCCATTGCCTTATCCCAGTACTCACTGTGTGTGTACTCCACAGCCTCTTTGTCACTACTAAACTCAGCTCATTCCCTTACAGCATGCCTTACATTAGTTGCAGCTTCACTTCATCACCTCACCTTTATCTAATGGGAATACCAAATGTTTGTTACAATGGTTTTTTGGACCTTTCATATAGTTTTTCTTGCAAACGAAGTGCCTCATTCATTTTTACCAAAGAGTATTTTCTTTTTAGTTTTGATCACATGTTCGTGTGGTATAGTCCATATCTGTGAATTACCTGACATCCTGTGTGTGTATATATGTGTGTGTATATATATATATATATGTATAGACACACACACACGCATACACATATATATATAGACACACACCTGGTGACCCAAATATAAATGTTTACCCTTTTTGTACATTAATAACAGAATTTATAAAAAGAAATAATCTGATGGATCTGTGTGTGTATTTGATGCTATATGGGCAACAATGGGTGTGTGTGAGCACCTGTAGCCATTCTGCAGTTGACAATTCCGTTTGCAGCCATGAGCCATAGCACTACAATTGTAGAGGAAATGGCATAGGTGAAAATGTTTTCTTTCAAGCAGCATAAGTAGTTTTTAAATTGTTATTGGATATGTGAGATTAGGATTGAATTGCAGAGACGATAGAGAGCAGAATTCGGTACTGCACCACCATCATGTGTAACAGTGATATGATTACGTAACAAGTTTGAGGACGGAACTGTGTTTGACGTGGAAAAAAAAGAATGATGTGACAGGAAGGGAATGACAACAGTTGTAGGAAGTGTGGGGGTTGTGTTGTACACTAAACACATTCACCTGGAAAGTTGAAGTCCATACCACAAGTTGTGCGTGAGTCAGCTGTCACTAAATCAAGTGTCCATCTCATTTTAAAGCAATTAAAGTGAAGGCCCTACATTCTCACATTACTTCACGCTATGAATGAAAACAACCCAGATAGGAGTGTCAAGTTTTGTGAGTGGGTTGCTAACATGTGCAACACAGTGAACATTTTGCTGACATGATTGTTTTTTCCAATGAGACAACTGTCAACTGCCATAACTATGTGTACTGGGCCCATGAAAATCCCCACATTGTTGTAGAGCAAGCAGTTAAACTTCTTGGGTTAACAGTTTGATGTGGTATGTGTGTGAGGACTTTGGGTCCATTCTTCTTTGATGGAACGGTGACAAGTGAAAGTTACCATATAATGTTGCAGGGAAATATTGTGCTAGCTGCCCACCTACTGTACCCAGATGACGGTAACTTTTTTCCAGCAAAACAGTGCACCGCCACACCATCAAGACATACATTTGCTCCTGGATGAAACATTTGTTGGGAGGTGGATAGGCCGATGAGGTAAAGTTGGCTATCCACCCAGATCTCAAGATTTAATACCATTACATTTGTATCTGTGGGAACTCTAAACAACACTGAGTATGCCACAAAGCCACAACACTGGATGCCATGAGAGACGCGATTGTGACTACCTGTGAATCCACTCCCATGGAAATCATAGCTACTGTTTGTCGTTCTGTTCAACAGCATCACAGACAATGTCTTGCTGCTGATGGCTAATATTTTGAACCTTTGCCAGAATGTTATCAACATTCTGGCACACCCAAAGTTGTCCTCATAGCATCAAATTTAGACTTCCATCAAATTGTAATAGTTTCTCAAGAGTGTATACATAAATTTGGAACATCCAGTTTACATATATAATTGATTTAAGGCTGTTGCCTGGTTGAGAATGTTGTGTAGGAAAATACATGTTAATGAAATTCGGTTTTTTGAAGCCAATTTAGAAAATATAAACTTGAAATAAAATCCTAAGTGTGACAAATGATACACTCAAGCTCTGTATCAAGGCATATATAACAATTTGTTTTTCAGTAATTTTTTATTTAATTATAAAATTTTCTGATCTTTCCAGGAAACCAGCTATAGTGCATGTATGTTACAAAAAGCTTCAATTGCAAAGAAGCACATATTTTTGTGCTCCAAAAAGTCCTAGGTGACATATATCTATCTTTAACAGGAACGCCAGAAAACCAAATTTGATTAACATGTATTTCCCTACACCAAATTCTCAACCAGGCAACATAAGTAGATATAAAATAATTAATTTGCTTTTAACCAATTGTTTACTGTTTTCAGTGAATCCATTGTTTTGTCTTAGATTTTGTATTTTAGATTTGTTAACAATGATTGATACTGGTGTCATCTGCAAATTATGCTGTGTGTGCAATTTTAATTTCAATAGGTTAAGTTGTGTGTAAAGAATCAGCTGTGGTTCTTGCCAGTACAAGACTTCCTGGTGTGTAATTTTATTATTTGTGTTTATACAGAAAAGTTAATTTACTAAACAAGTAGAAAAGTAGAAGAAATATTGTTTTGAACTGTCTGTTGATATGTTTGTTTCATAACACTTCAGTGAAGTTTTACAGTTCTCGAAAATTAGTGTGACCCTAATGTATCCCTCCAACACAGCTGTTCTGTTAATGAAGAAAACAATATCTGTAAACAAAATCTATGAAGCCAATGGTAGGCACTGAAAACTGACATCAGTCCAGTACTTAGGCTAAAATAGCTGGTTGCCATTCCCACCTGGTTCATTTATGTTATGACCAAGTAATATACTAATTAAGGTTCTGTTTATTTTAGGGATGAGGTGGGGCACTCTAGTTTATCGACTTTCATGAGACGGGATTGTTTTGAAACTCTTCTTATGAGAGAGTAGCAATTTGAACTGCCCATTGTTTTAATGATACAGTGGAAAATTTTGCTTGTATGGAAATAACATTTGAATTACTAAAAATTAAAAGTTGTAATGTCACCAAAAGAACAAAATGTGGTCAGTGTGGTTCTGTGTGAATCTATGTGAGAAATACACAATAAATTTTCACTGAAGTTAAAATTGCATATAAAAATCTTTCAATTTTTATATAATAACTTGCGTTAAAAAGGGTGTTTATATTTATGCCATGTACATTTCAATACCTCCTACATAAACTTAACATGATAAATATACAACTGTTCATATTGATGTGATAAATACACAATGTAAACATTTTCAGCAAATGTCACTTAGCACGTAAAAATCATTGGATTTTCAATATAATTAACTGGGGTAAAAAACTACATTTCTTATTCCATTTGGCTCTCAAGACCTCGCTGTTCAGAGCCGCTTAAATCTCTTCACTCACTCATTCTTTTGCTGCGTACATTTCAAATATTCTAGCAACTGTTTCGAACAACATTATTTACAAAATACACAAACTTTATAATTCCTAAACACCTGGCGAGCCTTGAGTGATTACTTCACTAAAACCACTTGTCTGCCACTGATACAAAATAATTTATTTACTGATGTATTCAATAGAACAAAACACTTGAGCTGTTTCTTGAAACCAACAAATTAAAACTTCAGAACATAAATCTGTTGTCGCTCACACTTCATGATGGTAAAAGGTTAAATGGTGGACCAATGCACACAAGCAACCCTTTTACAAAGAGGCAGAAATGTTGATATTTCGTTTCACTGAAGAAGACTGTTCTATAAAGGCATGTACAACAAACTACAATTAATTAAATATGTAAATAGAAAAATAATGAACTGCAGATATAATATTACAACACCACCAGCAAGGAATACTTGCATATAGATAAATCATGATGAAAGAGAGCTCAATGGTATTCACCCAGTGGAGATATTTCACATAATCATAATGTATGCATGCTCTACTGTAATTTAAAAAAATGCTTTTAAAGTCCATGCTTTTTAGCTCAACAAAGTTGTACATTATTTTTTAAAACCGTAATTTAAACAGTAAATTTTGTAATTACAGTTAAGGTTCTAAATTATAATTTTTAATGCAGAGGATTTTTTTTTTTTCCATAATCATATCAAAGATCGCCGACTTAAGAACCCCCATCCTGCAAAAACCATCAGCTGACACATTACTGTGTAAATGAGGGCATTTACTGTGTAAATGCTGTGTAGGCTGGTCACAATGTCTATTAAAATTTACTGAAGTTATATGAAACTGAGAATATTCAAGTAATAAACATTTGTGGTAAATGTGTGAAGCTGTGTATTGATTTTTATTGCATCCTGCATTTTACCATATATTTTNCCATAATCATATCAAAGATCGCCGACTTAAGAACCCCCATCCTGCAAAAACCATCAGCTGACACATTACTGTGTAAATGAGGGCATTTACTGTGTAAATGCTGTGTAGGCTGGTCACAATGTCACAAAGTAATAAACATTTGTGGTAAATGTGTGAAGCTGTGTATTGATTTTTATTGCATCCTGCATTTTACCATATATTTTGAACATGAATTTGTCAATATAAAATAATATAACAGTACATAAATAATAACACATTTTGAATGACATTATAAAATATATTAAAATAATTTTAATAAATTAAATTATAAAATGCACAGCACATCTATTAGATAAAATGCACATACTTTAACTAAAGAAATAGTCCTCAAGGTAGAAAGGAACAAGATTTATTAAATGGTCCTTTATTTATTCTTAAAAACAGTTTTACTCATATGTGACCAAGGGGTAGTTAGAATATGCAGGGAACCACATATTAGGAAAGTGTTAAAATACACTAATGCAAGAACCACCAATTATGAAAGTGTTAAGACAAACTAATAGTATCCCAAGTGGCTTACAATCCCCAAACACATGATAGAGTGAGTCTCACCATATTTATTGTTTTATTTGTTGGTTTCATTGTACTGCAGATAAATCTATACTAGCTTTGGCCACACTGAATGTTAAATTAAAGTTTTGGCTCCTGGATACTTGGAATGAAACCATCTGTTACAAGAATACTGGTCAACTCTGGGAATGGCTATGGTTTTACTATAAGATCCTTGGGAAAACCATTGATTTATTTGTCAGTGTAATATGAATTTTTCAAAATTATAAATCTTATAAACTTTTTAATTTGTAATTTATATTTATAATCTTACAATATATGTTTTGTAAAGCATACCAAATTGTATAATGTATACAGACTGTCCCCAAATATGTGGGAAGTAATCAGGGAGAGGATAGTACACCCCAAGACCACACAACAAGGCCCTACGAACATATGTCCTAAAGTTGATAGTTTCCAACATTGTATAACACATATTGGTAATAGTCCAACATTTATGACGTGTGTCTGTTAATGTGATCAACTGGAATGGTGTGAGTGTTGTTATAGGCTATTCACGGTAAAGTGAGCACTTTTAAAAGCCCTCTCATTTGGAATAATAGTCAATAAATATATTTTATTTTAGTCTTGACTTCCGAGTGCGGTGGAATATACACATTGTGTTTATTACTTACACAGCAATATTTATTTAAATGGTCGTTAAAGGATAAAAAATGGCTGAAAGAAAAAGTAGCTAGGGCTTCAAATGTTCTAACTTTGCTGTGAACAACTTATACCTGTCTCGCACAGGTGGATATACCATGCAGGACCAATCGCCTGTCCTGCACACTCCCCGAATCTCAATCCGCTGGACAATTACCTGTAGGGACATCTCAAGACCATTGTTTATGCAACTCCAGTTCTGGACATAACAATGCTTCGCCAGCGAGCGGAACAAGGGTGCCAGCAGACATGTGCAATTGCTGTACAGGTGTCAGATAATCTGTGATGTGGCGTGATTAGACATACATTCAGGCACAAGGTGGACATTTTGAGCACTTCTTGTAAAGTTACACAATGATTATTTGTAGCAGAGTCTACATACCATTTAATTTCTGCTTTAACAATTTCCATTTTAGTACGATAGCCCCTAGACTTTAACTTCTCATCAACATTGAAACCAGCTTGAGCCATATTTGCATTTATAAAATTTACACCTTTACCACCAGAATTCTTATTCTCTTGATTATGAGAATTTCCAAAATTGCCACCACAATTACCCTTATTTTGGTTTTTCTTATAACGTTTAGCTTTAACGTGACCAATACCATTACAATTATAGCACCTCTTCTGATTCTGTGAATTATTACTCGTGCAGTATTTCGCAATATGTCCCATCTCGTTACACTTAAAACATTTAACATCACCTTTCACATAACCACTGGACTGTGCAGAAGACTGAGATGACTTTAAATTTATATTCTTAACTGCCTGACATGCTTCTACAGTTGAAGCTGATTGATTACTATGTTCCCTCTCATCTATATTTCTATTATACTCAAGTAACAACTTTGACCGGACAAATTCCATTGTCAAGATCTTTTCACTAATGACATTGAAAACCTTGGTAATCACATCATAACTTTTTGGCAATGATAACAATAAATAACTCACTATTTCTGTGTCCACAATCTTTTCACCTGATGCACACAGTTTTTTCACCAGCTTATCAAAGTATTCCAGATGTTTCATCAGATCACAAACTTCTTCCAATTTGAGTTCCAGCAATTTTCGTTTGATCATCAGCTTACCAATAGCTACTTTACTTTCATATACACAAGACAAGTTCTCCAAAATTGACTTGGCATTCACTGCTTCTTCTGCATAACTGATCTGCGCATCATTTAAACCACTGACAGTAATAGCTTTAGCATGTTTATTCTTCTTACCCCATTTAGCAGTAACAGGCTCTGGAATATCCAATTCAAACACATCAGACAAATCTTTTGCATCCAATATTATCATAATTTGAAACTTCCATGTTTGAGGAACAGAAATCTCTGGTTTTATGGATTCCATTTTGCATAAACCAACATGTGTAAGCTCCTTCAGTTCACAAATATTTCATTAAAAAGATAGCAATTTTTACACATATAATTACAAACCAGCATAGCCTTCTTCTAACTGCATATATACTCTCCGAGAACAAAAACACAACACTAAAGTTATAAAAGGTTTGCCAACATCACAATACAAAACATACAACAGTTAACAGTGTATGCCAAATTCATCATTGTTAACAAACAAACAATGCATTTTATTCTAGGTTTGAACAATATAGGTCTTAAATGAATCATGGTCTCGGCTTAATAAAATTATAGCGTTATCTTCTGTAAACATTACAGTTTTACTTTTACTAGCAGTGGTAGATAATTTATAAACAGAATAAATAACAAAGGACCACTAAGAACTGAACCCTTTAGAACACCTACTTGAATACTACCTGTACTTATAGTAACATTTAAAATTGAATAATGACCTAATTCAGTGCAAAAGTCAAGGCTCATTATTAAGAGTGCAGTTTTTTAATACAAATACATGATATTATTTTTCATTCATCTTTTACCTAATTTATCTCATTTTTGTAATAAAATTGTATGATTAACAACACAAATCAATAAAAATAGGTACAAGCAATCTGGAATTTTTCTTCAAGCTGCTTATAAATATTATTCAATAAACTAGTAGTGCCTACAAAAATAGGTGTGGGGGGTGGAATTGTTATAAAAATAAAGTAGTTTTGTACTGGAAAGAGACCAAAAATTATTTATATAAAATTGACAAAATTTTAAAATTTAAGAAGTGAAGGTTACAGTTGGAAGCCTTAAGTTGCATAACAATATTTTGCAGAAGGTAAAAGATATGATAGAAAGTCAGTTGCAGTAGGTAATTTTATTAATAGGCTCAACTATCAGTACTCAGGGCAAACGGATTGCCTGTTTTTTCTCGGATGGACAAAATGTAAACATTTTAGAAGTAATGGTTACAGTCGAAAATCGTTTCAGATAACAAATATTTTGCAGAAGGAAATAGGTAAGATAGGCAGTATACAGTACACAAGTTTATAATAGGTTCAGCTATCAGTACTCAGGGGCAAAATAAGTGCCAATTTTTTCTCGGACCTTGCTTAAGCAAGTGCTTTGATAATTTAAAAAGTGGTTTTGTTCTATTACTTAGTGTTTTTCAATTACTGTTGTGCATTATTATTTTTAATATTAAAAACAATTATGTTTATTGTTTTACTGTGAAAAAATGATAACTCCATGAGATACACTAGTGTTTATAACCCATAACATACATAATCTTCACCAAGCAAACACCAACAATACACTTATTTACATTCTCTCCGAGCTTACCACCAGGAACTACCTAATATCACTCATAACAAAGCAATGACATTGTTGCCAAACTTACACAGGTACGTACACACCAGAAACTTTTCTCAATTTTCTTACCTGATGTACAAAGACTTCTAGTAGAGAGATTTACCCACAGAAAAATCTCAATCTTGTCCCTTCATTGCACTTCTCTAAATTTTCAACTTCCAACAAAAATATTGCTAATGTTTATGCTCCATTTTCCACTTTTAGGAAAGCAAGAGGAATTAATTGCAATAGAAATATATCTGCTCCAGATAATGCTTAGTACCAAACTTTTTTTCAGATCTCTGGGTGTAACTAGGGATGGGTAAAAGTACAACATTTATGTGTTAGAAATTTTGCATGAAAAACTATTATAGAAACTTTCCGAAAACAGGAAACCTTGGGAAACTTTATTTTCCTGTGTTATAACAGTCATACAGACTCACTGTGTAATTTATTTAGTAACTAAATGGCATGCTGATATCATAAATACTTTTTACAGCACATTTATGTTATTATAACACAAGCAGTGAGTTTGGTGTAGCTGTAAGAATTTATTGTTAGCGATTACCTAAACTAAAGGACAACATTTGAGGAGACATTATTCATATAAAAATTACCTGAAATATGGAGAAATACAAAGACTGCCACTTCTTTTTATTTATAAATATTTTTCTTTTATACTCTAAAAATAATTAATATTAAAATATATCCTGAAATAAATTTATCAGCAAGGGTGTCATGGGGGTTTATTCTAAGTTTCTTGGGTAGTCTATTGGCAGGTCTCGATGTCGATCTAGACATTCAACACTCCTGCCCATCGGGAGACACCATTTGAAACGATCGGGAGCAAAATATGCCCAAATAGTTATTCTAAGCGCACTATCATTTTGCGACCACACTCACTTGGCAATCCTCAGGATTTATCGACCGCCCCACCACAACTCTCTTCNAATGTTTGATGAAATTAAAGCAATTCTTACAAACTATGCATTTTAAGTTGTTAGTTAATGCATCAAAGTGCACATACATATGTTTATTATTTATATATTGTCTTATATAAAACATTTACTATTCCATTTATTAAAGTGTAACCCGGGATATTAAGAGTGAAATTTCTCTACATGGCTACTATCTCACCGTATGGTTACACTATTGGCTGAGGAAAATGGTGATGTGGTGAATGGTTAATGTTTTGTATACACAGGTTGGCAGGTGAAAACATTACTCGGTATTAACAGAAGAAATAATGAAAATTTTAATTGTGATTACAATTGTGTGTTGATACAAAGCGATGAAATTGAAATTTGTTAATTAATTTTACATCAACTCTTTGACTTACACAATAATTTTTTTGTTTCAGGTGTTGCACCAAAAGAAATTTTGTGTCAAATAAATACTCATAAATTTATAATAGTTACCAACACAGTAGAACCAATGAGAAGAATTTGTATTGTTCCACTGCAAATCAGCAGCAAGTTACAAATTTTAGGCATATGTAAAAATGTGCACAAACTAGCCTTTATTCATGCTGTATAAATGTGAACGATTTGAGCATATTAGTAGATAACAGTAAAGGTGTAACCTTCAATGTCTGACTACAAGAAAGGTGACATCTTTGTGACCACACTGTTGTCTATGATCAGCACATTGCTTTCCTGATATTGTGGTTTTGATATAAGGGGGTGCAAATAATTTGTGTAACCAAAGTGAGAATGCATTATATAATACTGCAAGATTTTGCTGTATCAGAAATGCAGTAGAATTTTTATGCATACTTTAGTTTTCACATTTTCCCATCACGAGGAGTAAACTTTGGAACATGACAAGAAATGCAGACAGTACATATCCATAATGAAATCAACATAATATTTAAGACAGCATCTGTTGAATCAGTGCCACTATATCAAAAATATATTTCTTGAAACATTAATATATATATATAAGCAATTTCAACTACATTCATATTAAAAGCTTATAGGCAACTGTAAAGAAAGCAGCAATAAAGTGCATCTCTGTGAGATGGCAGTGGCTGCTGCCCATTCCATTGCATCATACACTATATTTTTTTAATAATCCTTGTGTACCAACAAAAATTACAGGAATGCTCAAATTCATAGTTTTACATCAGAGTACCTATACTGATATGGAAAAATTAATGTGTACCAAGATCCATGTTGTGGTTGGTATTGTTGTGCTACTAAAACACAAAATTATAAGCTAGACGATAACTGATAGTGAGAAAACCATAAACTTCAGATTCATTTATGGGCAACTTTGACTATTCGGAGAGGGGGAGAAATACACATTCCACAGGAGCAAAAGAATAGTCACCATCATAGCAACTCACTTTATCAGCTATATTACTATAACAGTTGTAAAATCATTATATAAATTTAAAATATGGTTACTTTGCTCATAATAATACAAATGTAATACAGTTATAATAAAATTAAAAGGATTTAACTTGGCAGATATTGACAAAGGAATAATTATGATTGTTACAGGATATATACAAATAAGTGTTAGATTCACTTAAGTGCCAAAATTAATTATAAAAAATTATTTCAGAAACTATTTTGTTATTAATTTATAAACTATTACATAACATGTATTTTGGTCTTATATAATTTTTCTATAACATCACTGTTAAGTATTTAATCACCAACTATCGTTTTCAGAACACAAATTATGTGATATTTGCTACCATGATACAGAATATGCAATTTAAATTTTAAAAATTTTCTTTGCCAATTTTTTACTAATGAAAAACAAAAGTGAGAATTTTCTGTATCATATACAAACATTTTCGTAGCGGCAGAAAAAATATTTCTGAAATATGCAGTTGTAATTAACATAATCAATACTGATAACGTATTATGTTTTTACTCTTTCAGTTATGTTATGTCTTAGGTTATTGTGTCTTGGTGGAGATGTTGGAGGTTGGTAGCCATGACAGTTGGGGTATACACAGCGTTGTTTTGATGGCTAAAGGACAGTAGGATGGCAGACTGTGTGTGTTGACATCTCAGTGCAGTAGATGAAGCAGCGATTAGTTAAAATGTAACTATGTAACAACTATTAAAATGTAACTATGTAACTACTGGCGACGAGGATGGGATTACTTGCAACTTGAGTGAAGTGAACAGTAGTTGTCACAATAGCAGCACAATGGCATCTTTCTTAGGCAACTTTGAAGAATTCGACATGATGAATCCACAAGGTGGGTTGCATATGCAGAGCGTCTTGAGTTTTACTTTCAAGCAAATGATGTCACCAGTGAAGATAAAAAGCGTGCTGTTCTGCTTAGTGTGTGCGGGCACAAAATATATTCAGTAGTGAAATTACTAGTCTCACCTGCTACCCTGGCCATGAAACCATATGCGGAAATACATAACATTTTTAAAAAATAATTTCGCCCCCAGATTATTGAAAACTTACCAGAGGTTTAAATTCCATTGTCGTGATCAGAAGGATAACGAAAGTGTTGCAGAATACATTGCAGAGTTACGGCGGATAGCAGAAATTATAATTTCGGGGGCAACCTGGATCTGACGCTTCAGGATCAATTTGTCTGTGGTATGAAAGATGAGACTGTGCAGCGTGGGTTATTGATGGAAACTGCCTTGATTTTTGCCCAGGCACAGGAAAAAGCCCTTGCTGCAGAGGCAGCGTATCGACACACCCAAGAAATCCATGGGGCTTCTTCAAACTTTGTAAATACTGACTACCTGGGACAAACAGCACCACATAATAATAGTCTACTACAAACTACTGGAACTTACCACTTGAGCAAGGCAAGGCTAGCACCTAGATACAGTCAAGGGTTGAAGTGTACTGTTGTGGTGGGCAACATCTTTGATATGTTTGTTGTTTCAAGAATCTTAAATGTTATTTTGCAAAAAATTAGGCCACCTTGAAGGCATGCAGAAGTAAAGGAAAGGGTATGAAGTCTAAGGGCAATGTTAATACATTGAAAATTTGCAAGAGGCACAAGTAAACATAGGGTCTGCTGAATTATGCACAACAGTAATAATCGATGGCCAACCAGTTCAGATGGAACTAGACACAGGTGCAGGAGTGTCGATAATTGATGAAATTACCTTCAAGACACTTTACCACTTTACCCACGTGGTACACCTGCACTTAAGAACACTTGTATGCTACAGAAGAATAGCATAAATTCTATAGACACACTGGGTGCATGTAAGGCCAATGTGACTTATGGCACACGGGAGAGTACACTTCCATTGATGGTCTCCAAGGGTCAGCATCGTTCTCTCTTGGGTAGGAACTGGATGGGTGCTCTAGGAATAGAAGTGAAGGGTGTGTTGAAGGTGAGTGGTGCATTGGCACAGTTAGTTTCAGAATTGCCAGATGAGTTTAGTGAGGAACTCAGTGAATTTAAGGGGCAACCTATCAAATTTCAGCTATACGCTACTGTTACACCACTGCGGTTTAAATCTCGTACAGTTTCATTTGCCCTCCTTCCAAAAATTTAAAAGGAGATAGAGAGATTAGTAGCTCTGGGTGTATATACACCGGTTATGTATTCCGACTGTGCCACATCTATTGTTCCAATGCTCAAGCCAAATGGGAACGTGAGGATTTATGCTAATTATAAAAGGACATTGAATAAAGCATTGAAGGAAGACTTGTATCCAGTACTGCCCATTCACCAACTGCTACCTAAACTTTGTGGAGGCAAAGTGTTCGCAAAGATTGACTTAGCACAGGCATTTGAACATCTGTGATTTGACGAGGAAACTGCAGTGGCTCAAACTATAATCACTCACAAAGGGGCTTTCAAAGTGAATCATTTACAGTATAGGGTGCACGTAGCAACGGGAAAATTTCAAAGGTTCATGAAGAATGTACCGGCTGGTCTTGATAATGTAGTGCATATTTTGATGATTTGCTAGTGAAGGGTACATCCATGAGGGATTTTCTTACAAGTTTGCAACAGGTGCTGCAACATTTCAGGGATGCAGGTATTCATGTCAAGGCAGAAAAATGTGTTTTGGGTGCCCCAGAAGTGACATTCTTGGGGTATGTGGTGAACCAACACTGCCTCCAGCCCACACTTGACAAGGTACAATCCATTCACCAGACACCAACACCATCAAACAAAGAGTAGGTACATGCTTATCTTGGTCTTTTTAATTTTTATCACTCATTCCTTTCAATTAAGGCTAGTGTAGCAGAGCCTTTGCATCAGCTATTGCAGAAATCTGCACAGTGGAAATGGACCCTGGTTCATGATGAAGCTTTTGAGGCTATAAAAGCCCTTCTAACATCTAACTCCTTGCTGGCACACTATGACCCAAATAAGCAACTTGCTTTAACATGTGATGCATCCCAGTATGGGATTGGTGCTGTCCTGAGACAACCAAACCACCATGGAAAAGAATTTACAGTTTGCTTTTATTCCCGTACCATGATATTTGCTGAGCAGATATATGCACAGATAGACAGGGAAGCGTTAAGTATCATTGCTGGCATCAAGAAGTTCTATAATTATGTGTATGGATGACAATTTCAGATACACACTGATCAGAAACAGTTATTAGGGCTGTTTACTACCAACAAGGTCACTCCAAACATCATTTCACCCCGAATGCTTCGCTGGAGCGTTATGCTAAGTGGTTACGATTTTGTATTATGATCCAAGCCAGGGCCTAGTATTGTCTATGCAGATGGCCTCAGCCGTCTTCCACGATCCACCCCTGAGGCAGAGATACCAGCACCCACTGAAGTACATTAGATGCTCCCTCCCCCTCTGATGACACACCAGATTGCTGGCATGACTAAGAAGGATCCTATACTATCTAGAGTTTCCTCATGGGTGTGGAGGGGATGGCCATGTGATATGTTAGGGGAAGAATTCCAGCCATTTGCAAAGAGACAACATGAATTATCAAATTCACAGAGGGTGTTTACTGTGGGGTACTCGAGTAGTCATTCTAGTAGGAGGCCGTGATCACATTCTACAGACACTATATGCTTGTCATCAGGGAATTGTGCAAATGAAGGCATTGGCCCGCAGCTACGTTTGGTGGCCTGGCCTCGATAAGGAAGTAAAAGAGATGGTAATGCAGTGTGAGATCTGTCAATGTACACGTCATTCACCACCAAAGACTCCTAATCATCCATGGGAATGCACTAGGCAGCCATGGTCATGTCTTCATGTGAACTTTGCTGGTCCTATTCAGGGACAGGTATTCCTGGTAATCATTGCCTCGTACTCAAAATGACTTGTGGTGCTGCCAGTGCTATCCACCAATGCTAGGAGTGACATTAGGGCACTGCGAACCCTATTTGCTTCTCATGGCATTCCAGACGTTATTGTTAGTGACAATGGAACAGTATTTAGTTTTGCTGCTTTTGCCATATTTGCAGACAATAATGGTATTAGATTTTTTAAGATAGCTCCACACCATCCTTAATGGCCAGGCGGAGAGGATGGTTCAGTCAGCAAAAGAGGTTCTGAAACGACTGAGTGGCAGTGACCTTCCGCAGCGTCTAGCTAGAATGCTGTTAACACAGCATGTAATGCCTACAGCTGCTACAGGGACCAGCCCTGCAGAGCTTCTTATGGGTCGTTGACTGAGAACATGCCTCAACAGAGTATATCCAGATCTTGCAGAGGAGATGAAGCAAAAGCAAGAGGACAACAGGGTTCCAGTTGCATCTCTGAGGTTCTCACCACAGGACCTAGTTTATGCAAAAAAAACATGGGAAGAGGACCAAAATTAAAATGGGTGCCAGCCATTATTGTTGAGGTGTCTGGCCCTCTTTTATACAAGGTGATCACAAATGATGGAGTGTGGATGAAGCGCCATACTGATCAGCTACTGCCAAGGCATGTCTCTCCCAGGAAGACAGTATAGAGACACTAGCTGTTACAGGAAATTATGGTGCAATAGCTCCAAATGCAGTTGAAGAAGGGGAGGGACAATCTACGCAGGACACTAGGGGGGAGGTTGGAGGAAGACAGAAGCTATGACCACTGTCACCAGTTGAGGAGGCAGAGTTTAGAGGGTTTGCACCCAGTGTGCCCACACTCAGAGGACAGACAAGCTCATCCCAGTGTTTGTCAGATACAGACGAATAGAGAGAAGCTAAACCTCTAGCTTAAACCAGGCCTACCAGAGAATCTTCTAAGCCTAGTTGGACAATGGATTTTGTTATGTAAGGGGGGAGGGGTGTTATGTCTTAGGGTATTGTCTCTTGGTGGAGGTTGGCAGTCATGACTGTTGGGTTATACACAGCATTGTGTTGACTGCTAAAGGACAGTATGATGGCAGACTGTGTGTGTTGACATCTCAGTGCAATAGATGAAGCAGCAATTGTTAAAATGTAACTATTTAACAAGTTACCTTTTTAATTTGCATAATTTGTATAATTTGAAAAGTAAATTCATTGTTTTTTATACAGAAGAGAAAACATGTCACCTAGGCTCGAAAATGAAAATATAGGGGAAGGTGGGACAAGATGGAGTACTTAATGTTTGACTCCATTGAATGACTATAAAATGAAATTTTAAAAAACCAGTTTTATCCCCAATCATTTAATTGAACCCTTGTCTACACAGCAAGATGATGAAAAATATTTTCATTTTAGAAGACTGTATGATTGAATTGTTTTTTAATATTTCTTATTATTTGTGTGTCCATCATTCACTCTGGCCAAACAAGCAGCAATAAAAGTGTGTTATCTGTGTAGTGATTGTTGCTTGTTGATAATGTTTGTTTGTTACAGGATCCCCCAGGATGACAGAACCAGAAAAAGAAAAGCACACAATAACATATGATTGTGAGCTTATTGCACATGTGGTAAGAATTCTGATTTCAATTACCTTGAAAAAAAGTTTAACGTAATAAATTAATTGATTATGAATCAAGCAATCTCTGTTGCTGTTCCCTACCCAGTTAGGTTTCTTTATAAGAGTAAGATTTAAATTTTTGTTAGCAGTGTAGTATTTAAAACTTGATAGTTTGAAGACATGGCAAAATTCATAAGCAAATCAATTGCACTAATTTTCTGGCCTTTTGGTTAATGAAGCATCCCAATTGTGCTTTAAAATGGGGTTGTATGATTCATTTTTTTTGTTGTTCTTCAAAGCTGTTGCAGTTTGCATAAACTTGCCATCCAATGAACAGTTTTCATGAGTACTTGACACCATGAATCACAGAGTCAATCATTAGAGAAAATTAAAAAAGTTGTGCTTAAATTGCCTAACATCTCTCACTGCATGTTGATATTGGCCCCAGGTGTACATTTCTGAATTATTCATACAAACTATTTTTTGCCAGTGGTCACCAGAAACCATTTCTTTTTCCATTTTGTTTATAGCATTGCTTGCACAAACGTGCAAACTATCAATGTTATTGAACTAAGTTTAACTGGTCTCTGACTCAATATTATTTGTTATTTATTGTCTAGCAGAGAACTCTATAATTAAAATTTTTATTTGGATGTCATTGAATATCTTGTCTAAAAATTAGTCTAGAATCTTATGCGCATATTGCAAAATTTGTATCAGAACGCATAGCAACATTTTTATCAACTCTTAGCTAAATGAATTGAAGATAAATATTGAGTTTAACTGGATTCAGTCTAATAACATACTACTGAATTTATGGCATGTATGTGTTTTTTGTACCACACACTTGTTTGATCTGTGCACAATAGGGTTTAGGCCTAATAGTTTGTATTGTAGCAAAATTAACAATCTTGTTGAATTGGAACATGGACTTGCAAATATTCACACAGTCAGCATTCCCAAACTCACGTGGTTGTGCTGATAAATTTTATACCCACCAATTATATTGGTCTACACACTAAATCTCATTACAAAAACATAGGTCTGTTTCCACACAGAGGCAAAAAGAGAGAGTGAGCTAAAGGTTGACAGAATTTAAATTTTTCCTGTAAGACATTTAAAAAAAAAATTAAATGGTTGAAGTTTTTCTTCCTTTTATAAAATTATATTTTATGTTTTCGTGTATTTGCAAAGTTATAGGATAATATTATGAAATCCCTGGGAATCATAATTACATTTATTCCATCTAGATGAAATTGTTTCATTTTAACAGTATCATTAATTAATTTTTATAATTTCAGGTGAGTCATGGCTTAACATATATCCTCTTTGCTAATGGCTTTTAAAAACAGTTAAAACACAAATATTTTCAATTAAGTATGTTGGTATATGTGGTTGAATTGAACTTACTGGCTATCCAAGTTACTCTATACTACCAGTTTGCTAGCTAACCTGTACTCTCAATAGCTAACTGCACACACATTTCCATAGCATTCTCTAGTGATTCTGATGTGGGACAGCGTCCCAACTTCCCTGAGCCTGCCTGATGCACCGTGCCCTACAGTATACCTCAAACAACACTACCATCGCTAGTGCACAGCAGTGCAGGCGTGTGTGTGCACACAAAGGCAATTTACATGCTGGGCAGTGCAGCCCATCCTAAAATAAGGTTTCACGGCCATTGAAGTGTGTGTGCAACCATTAGGCCATGTGTGTGCAGAGTTTTAGGGAAATATGATAACTCTCAGATAACCAGCAACTGTGATGATAAAACATTTATTTAGCAAATGGTAGCAGGTGCTGCCTTTCAATGGTTAGAGTTTATATGATTACCATAGATGGGTTCTTCAATAACCTCTTTATATGGAATGCAGCAGTGTGTTGCTGCTAATGGATGAATTTTACTATAATGAAGCACCCTAGCAGCTGCTGACCTCATAGGTTTCCTCACTCTGTGCTCCCTGTCAATGTTTTTATCTTCAATGTCAATTTTAGTTGGTCTCTAAAGATCCCAAGTGTAATATCCACAACATTTTGTCATGGTGTTTCAGCCATACTATGGATTATCAGACTGCTTCTTTGGCAATATTGATCCAGCTCATTCAGCTTCACATCTTGCCTGAGGATGTTTTCCTCGAGTGATTTGATTTTGCATCATGTAGTGTAACTTTGGCTGTAGAAGGTCTTAAGAACACTGTAGATTGTTGCTGATATTTTTAATGTCTTTGGTGTGGCCTTAAGACTGCAAGGGAGGTTCTGTAGCAAGGGCATCCACCTGGGACCTCAATCTCTCAAACTTTTGGCACACCTGCTTCTCAATGTTATCAAAATAACTGCTAACCTCGTTTCAGAGCATGGCTGGATTGAAGAATGTAGTGAAACACAGAAATGTTACCAGAGAAAATATGGCACAAAATAATTTGGTCCCAGTAAAGCAGTATTTGGTGGCAGAGAATGTATCAATGATAATGACTTAACATACAATGAATTGGTTTTTCACATATGGTACAGCCAATTTTTAACACAAAACTCAGAACCCACATGCACCCAACTTACTTAGCAACCACCATGTAAGCCATAGTTTGCAGTCCACCTCTCACGAGACCATGACAAGGTGTGCTGCACCATTTGCTTTTCTTGTTTTCTCCGTGATGAAGCACTCTCAGGTGATAATATCATTTCTCAATCTTGTGTATTTGGTTAGTTGTCTTGACAATGTGACATTGTGTCCGATCATTGGTTTACTTTGTCATTACAGTGTTCCATTTTAAATTAAAGTTTTTGTAATGGCATCACCCATCTCATCAGCTAAGCACATTCTCATATTTTATTTAGCCAAAATAGAGCTTTTTTGTTGGAACATAAATTAAAGGCATATATTTTAGAAAGTGTCAATACCGTTTGTTGTGCATTTCAATTTTGGACCTTCTTGCTACTTCATGTCTATCTCTTTCTTTCTCGCTCATGATGGTGCTTTTGTAACCAGTTATTTGTGGCTCTCCTTCATTTTCATCAAATAATATGATTGTGCTGAAGCACTGTACCTGTTTGTAAAATGTGTAAAATTTGTGGGTGTGAAAAGTCTAGTCAATGAAGTTAACAGGGATTTTCCTAACTTTCTTTCATATTTTGAAATTATTCATCATCTTCCTTCTTCCAGTCTAGGAACATACTCTTACGAGTCCCCAGGGGCATATCCAAGTTTGTGAAGGATGGCGGTCTTAATAAAAATTAAAGAGCTAAATTTTATTTCTTAATTTATTTACAATGTTATAAAATATGCGCAACTATAATTTACCATATTAAATTACCTATGTTTAATACAAAAACTTATTCACATTAGTGAGCACAATATTTATTGCCAATCTCTATTATAATTAGTATCCTTATCACTGTCTTTATACTAGATAGATCCACTGGTTCCTCACTTATTATTTACAAATATACAATCAAGATGTAAATTGCCATACATTAACATTTGCCCAAATGTCTGCCACTCATGCATCAAGTCCCACTTTCCCACAGTCCAGCTGGTCAGTGTCACACTCTACTTTCCCGATGCTCGCAGACTTCACTCACGGGTCATTGTTGCTCTTATGGTACAACATCCCTGAAGCTAATTGCCATACAAGACTCCAAAACTCTCCACACAGAGGCACATCACAGCTTATATAGCTCAGTTGGTCTGGCCGAGAAGGTTCTTCACACAAGTCACACTGAAGGGAGGTGGGGTGATGACCAGAAAATTCAAGACATACAGTCCTTTAAGGATGGGAGTGACACAAGTCTCAATAGCCTTATTTAGGCATGTGTTAATGTTACAAGGCAGCCCCTTTATAACTCGGCATGCGCTTCTTAAGTATCTGGTGATTTCCTTGGAGTACTGCACTTTATATGCCTGAATGGAAAGGCAAAGGAAAGGGAATGAAGCGGCTTCATGTAACACTGCCGCCTCCTCAAGTCTGTCCATCCTAAAAACACTTTGCAACATCTGGACCTTCGTAAAGTGCCAGTTGGTTAATGTGGACAACCTAAGACTTTGCCCTTTAGCCTTGATGACAAATCCAAAATACCACATAATTGATTTGCTTTAGAATTCTGTAGAGGCCTTTCCAAAATTTATGTAGCTTTGGGCAGTACCCTTTTCAGATAAGTGGGTTGTACAGCCACATTAGTTATCCTTTTAGAAATATCTCACCCAACATTGTGCAGTCATACCTCATCTTCATCCTGTCACTATTTACTCTAAGGTGCTGTCAATCAAAATCATGAATCCAAACTAGTCTGTGATGTAATTTGCTGGCAAACTCTTAGGTCTCAGCTTCTTCTTCTTCTATAGGCCATCCAAACAGCAGGTCAATAGGGAAGCATAGCTCTCTCCCAAACAGTATCCTTGATAATTTTACCCTTGTAGACTCGTGAAATGCTGAGCTGTATGCAAGGAGAAACAATGGCACCTTTGAATACCAGTCCTTTTTGTTGTCTGTTAATGAAAATCAACAGGTACTGTTCAAGAGTGCAGTTAACTCTCTCGACCATTCGATCGGACTGAAGGTGTAAGGCTGTAGTTCTAGTCATCTTCATTCCCAGAATCACTGCTACGTCTTTGAATACAGAAACTTCAAAATTTCTCCCCTTATTGAATGGAGTTCTAGTGGCATCACAAATCTCAAAAAACATGGGGTGTGGCTGTGTCGGGGACACTGTCGTTTGTTTTGCGTCCCGGCACCGCTNATTTGTTTTGCGTGAATACGTCTAGGTTTTTACGTTCCCGGCACCGCTTCACTCGATTATATGGGGTTTCATGGGTATCACTGGATTGCTCTTGAGATGTTNGTTTGTTTTGCGTCCCGGCACCGCTTCACTCGATTATATGGGGTTTCATGGGTATCACTGGATTGCTCTTGAGATGTTTTTTCCAACCGTATACAATTTTTGTATTTCGACTTGGCTTTTTGACTAGTATAGGCCGACATTGTGTTAAATTTTCAATTTTTTTTACTTTAAACTCATACAATTTCACCATAACCACGCCACACAAATGTTTTATACACTCAATTAATTTATCTCAACGAGAGCTGGTTTGCAGTCCTCACTTAACTTAACAAATTCTTTGATCCTTTGGCAATCGAGTGGTGTAATTGAATTATAGATGTATACGGTAGATTCGGAGCTGCAATGCCAAATTGTATCCCCCGATTTTGTTATCATTAGATTTTCTGGATTGCCTACTATGGTTGNGATTCGGAGCTGCAATGCCAAATTGTATCCCCCGATTTTGTTATCATTAGATTTTCTGGATTGCCTACTATGGTTGCAAATTTAAAGATATATTTACATCAAAAGACATGCTATAAGAGTGCATCGGCCACGATACATGCTTCTTGATTTGGTAGATGAATGACCTCAGGCCACTTAATAAAGTAATCATGGACCACCAGTAGATACTGATTCTCTGCGTGAACAGGCAAGAGGCCCAGAATATCGACTGTAATCCTCTCAAATGGGGCTCTAACATTGTATTTCTGGAGATGACCATGTGCTCTAATCCTTGGTTGCTTCCTTGTGGTGCAGATGTTGCACATTCTGCACCACTTCTCAAAGTCCTCTTGAAGCCATTAAGTTTCTCAGTCTACCTCTGTTGAGTGTCTTATTAACACCAAAGTGACTACTGGATGGCATATTATGAAGTTCCTGTAAGTCTTTGGGTACCCTGTGTTCTGGAAGCACCAACTGTAAGCATGTGTGTTTCCCATTACATTTTCTCAGTTCCTGTAAAGCACACCATTCTTCACTATGAGGGAATTCCACTGTGTCCAGTATGCTTTGACTGCTGTGTTAAGGCTGGATATCTCTTCCCATTTTGGCTGATAGCCAGCTTCTTTCCACTCTAGTATTGGATGCAAAGTGGGATCATATAGTTGATTTTTCCTAATACCTTCACTCCATGTAGGTGACCCATTACAAGACATAGACCTTGAATTCTTGTCCTTCATACCTTCAGGAAATCACCATCGTTTGCTTCCTGGCATTCACAATTACAACAGAATGGTTCACATGGCCTTTTAGAAAGTGCATCTGCAGTGCTGTGAAAGCTTCCAGAAATGTGCTGTACTTCAAAGCCATATTCCTGAAGATGCTATATCCACCGGATTATTTGACCTTTTGGGTTCTTAAAATTTAGTAGCCAGCATAATGAAGCATGGTCGGTTCCTAGAATAAAATTTACTCCAGTCAATGTTGCTCTGACAGATATTGTAATCTCAATGTGGAAGCCTCTCAGTACAGATGCGAGGTAATAAGGCAGTAGTTTGTCTGACCAGCAATTCAAGGTGGCAACTTATTCAAACTGGTATTGGTACTCCCGCCAGCAAATCTAACCATTATAGGGGACAGGCTGAACTGCGACCCCCTTCTCCACTCCTGGTAGCATGGCACCAACACTGCCGAGCTGCTGGACACGCTCGTAGACTGCTGTATTAACTGCAGTAATCTGACCTTTATCCCCACCTTCATAGGCTGTTGGCTCAGGGATGATGAAACCACATTCTTCACTTGTCTTGCCATGCTTAGTACTCTGCTGCTAAAGAAATTCTTGCCTATCCTTTTGTTCACACTGTAAATTTTCTTGTCTACACAGTCAATTCTCATATTCACTATCTCGCTAATGCCTTCTATTTTCCTATCAGCATTATCTATTTTTTTGTCTGCATTTTCATTTACAGTGTATATTTTCCATTTTACCCAATCTACTTTCTTGTCCACTTAATAATCTACATTAATTATTTTGCTATTTACATTCTCATTAATACATTCATAGTTTTGTTTATACTTTCTTTTATACTAATAATTTCTGTATTTACAGTTTTATTTACATTTTTTGCATTTTCTTTTACACTAGTCAATTGATTATTTACATCTTCTTTTAAGCTATTTACACTTGTGCTCACACTAACCATTTGGCTGCCTAGCCCCTTAACATTCACAGTGCTTCCAGCTCTATATACATTTTACTCATTAGCATTCATTATAATGCTTGCAAAAAACAATCGTAATTTTGCAGCCTACAATCCTATAATTAATAGTTTGTTTTATAACAATAGTTACTAGCATATTGCCCAACTTCATATACTAGTAAATGCCGCCACCACACTTCTGACATCAATGTTACAAGTAACCAGGGGCATATCTTATTTTAAAAGGAATGGAGGTCTTAAAAAATTTAAAGAGCTCAATTTAATTACTTAATTTTTTTACAATGTTATAAAAATACAC
Source organism: Clitarchus hookeri (assembly GCA_002778355.1). Taxonomy (NCBI): domain Eukaryota; kingdom Metazoa; phylum Arthropoda; class Insecta; order Phasmatodea; family Phasmatidae; genus Clitarchus; species Clitarchus hookeri. The sequence continues at coordinate 111,043 of NQII01004269.1, forward strand.
ATAGCTATTATTTACAATATTTAATTACCTATCTACTATAATCACTAACTCTCTTTAGTGAGCACAGTACTCAATGACAATCACTATTATAATTTCCTTATCACTGTCTTTGTTCTAAATATAGTCACTTGATAATCACTTGTTATTTATATATATAAGATCAAGATATCTATTGTCATATATTAACATCTGTGTTAAATAAAAATAGATGCAGGATGTGAGGAGAAGCATTAATACAAGGCATTATCGGGAGAGTCGTTTAATGAGCTCTACACACGACACGTGACTGAGCGGGAGGTACCTTACCGAACAGGTTATGTTACAAAATTCTGATACCCCTCCTCAAGTCAAACACTGTAAACATACAAAAATTTTGACTTGAAAAAAAGAGTTCATATTCTTAATTTAATATACACGTCATAAACATATTAATTAACGCTCAACAATTGTCTGAATTTGTGAAATTTATTCTGGCATAAGGCTTCAGTAAAAATGTTACCAATGTTATTCTGTAAGTCCACATATTCAATTACAATTTTCTTCTTGTCTACTAAGTCCTTCAGATAATGAAACTTGATGTCAATATGGCAGGATCTTCTACTGTTCTCAAAACTCTGTGCCATGCAAATTGCACTCTGGTTATCTGTCAGGAGGGTCGGAGTACCTTTAACAATTTGCAGGTCTTCAAGAACACCTTGTAGATATATCATAGCACTAGCAAAAACTGCACAAGATATGTATTCAGCCTCTGCAGTAGATAGTGCTACAGTTGGCTGTTTTCTCGATGCCCACAAAACAGGGTTCTCTCCATGGAAAATTACATGGCCACTTACACTCTTTCTGTCTAACTTGTCCCCTGCCCAGTCAGCATTAGAATAACATTTTATGCTACCATTGGAGACGGGATTTAGGGTTAAAATCATGTCCTTGGTGTTTTTTTAAGTATCTCAAAATCTGTTTTGCAGCTTTCCACACTTGGCTAGTGGGTTTATTTAAAAATCTACTGAGGTAGGAAACTGAATAGGTTATATCTGGTCTACTGACCATATAAATGTACATTAGTGATCCTATCAGTTGCCTAAAAGGTAAATTTTCATTACTAGGATCTTCTGCAGTTACTTGGAAGTTATTTTCCATAGGAGTTCTGGAACCTTTACATTTACTCATGTTAAATTTATTGAGAACTTTACTAATAAAAATGCTTTGAGAAATTTTTACATTATTTCTTTCTTTGAATATTTGTGTACCCAAAAATTCCTGCAAAATACCCAAATCTTTTGCTTGAAATTCTTGTTTTAGATGATTTATTAAATATTCAACCTCTTTCTCTTTTCCTGTCACAAGTATGTCATCAACCCAAATAACAAACCAAACATTCTTACTGACATAAAGACAGAAGTCACTGGATGATCTCTTCATGTTCTTACTTTCCATGAAGTCATGAAATCTCTCGTTCCATTTTCTTGGAGCAGACCTAAGTCCATAAAGGCTTTTAATGAGTTTCAGTACTTTTCCTGGTTCATTTTTCACACCATCGGGGGTTTTGATGTATATATCATTGTCTAAATATCCATTTAAAAAGGCAGTTGGTATATCAAGTTGTCTTACATTCCAGTTGTTAGATATTGCAAAGGATAAAAACAACCGAATTGTAGGTAGTCTGGCTACTGGTGCATAGACATTGAAGGAAGGAATCTCTTGGTAACCTTTTGCTACAAGTCTTGCCTTTTTAAGTCCATTTTGTTTTTCTTTAAAAATCCATCTGGTGTCAATGGCCTTTTCTCCTTGAGATAATGTAGCAACTTTCCATGTACCATGATGTTCCAGCGCATCTATTTCATTCTGTATGGCTTCTTCCCATCCATCACCAGTTTTGATAGCTTCATCATAACTCTCGGGTTCTCCGGCTAATAAACAGTATGCTATGTACAATTCATAGTCGTCGAGTTTGGTAGGCATTTTGATGTTCCTTTTAGATTGTCGTCTATTATTGTCACATTTTTCTTCTTCCTCCTCGAAACCATAGAAATAACTATCGTCACTATTTGGTAGGTCTTCTGTCATTTGTTCTTCTCTACTTTTCTCACTGTTTTCTTTAGGCATTTCAATTTTCTCTTTTGGTGTTTCGTCCATGATACTATATTGGTATAAGTCCTGATTTTGTGTTATACCAAGTTTTGTTTCGTCAAAAATCACATCTCGAGAACAAACAAACTTGTTCTCTATAGGGTCCCATACTCGGTATCCTCCTCCGGTATAACCAACCATTATCATGGGCTTAGCTCTTGGTTCAAGTTTACTTTCTCTTGGAAGTTTTAGAACCCATGCTTGAATACCAAACACTCTTAATTTGGAAATATCGTTCTTGCAATACCATGCCGAAGCTGGAGTGCGATCACTGAGAGCACTTGTAGGAGACCTGTTCAATTCATAAGCTGATGACCTTATAGCTTCACCCCAAAGGTGTCTAGGAAGATCACTGTCAGCAAATTTAGTCCTAACTTTGTTCATCAAAGTTAAATTCATCCTCTCTGACTTAGAGTTTTGCTGAGGAGTGTAGGTCATTGTGTACTCTATATTATTATACGTTTTCCTCTACAATATCTTTTGAAATTAGTAGAAGTGAACTCCGTACCATTATCTAACCGAATACATTTCGTTTTGGCTCCATGTTGAGTCTTTATCATTTTCATATAGTTCATCAAGTTTTGTTCTGCTTCATTTTTATTTTTCAGAAGATACACAGTGGTAAAATGAGAAAAGTCATCCACAACTACTTGGAAGTACCGTTCTTCATCCCTTGTTGGAGTTTTCACTGGTCCACTGATGTCCGAATGAATTAGTTCACCTATTTCCTTAGTTAATCTGGTAGTTCTTTTAAAGGGGAGCCTTCTAGCTTTTCCTTCAAGACACTGAGGACACCTTTTGTCACTGTATGGCAAATTTAATAATTGTAGACCGCGTCTATTCAGATGTCCCAATCGTTTATGCCATAAACTTGCCTCATTAGCACTAAGTCCACTAAATTCTTTATTGACATTGGCACATAAAGGTTTTATATTTAAGTGGAAGAGGTTACAATGTCCAAGTTTACATTTCAAATAGGTATTCTTACCTTTAACAGCCACTTTACTATGGCTGAATATGACAGTCAAATTCTTCTGAATTAATTGAGGCACTGATAAGAGGTTATTTCTCAATCCAGGTACAATAAGTGCTTCAAAAGAAATAGTTGTATTGTTGGACAGTCCTGTAAACTTTCCACACTTGGTTGCAGTCATTTCACCACCATTTGCTGTCTTTATTATGAGTTTGTGTTGTAAATCTTTAATGTCTGTCATATACTGTTGTAAGCTCGCAACCACTAAATGATTGGTAGCTCCAGAATCTAATATAAAAATGTCACTTTGTTTACCTATGTCACAGTTGAAGGCAGAAAAATTAATGTCTGCCTGTTGAGCCTTACACACACTAACACTACTCTTCTTAAAAGACTTTCTTCCTGAAGATTTTTTGAGGCTTTCATATTTTTCCCTATGCCAGCAATTAGCAATTTTGTGTCCAATTTTACCATATCCATGAAATTTTATTTTAAAAGAAACCTCACCGTTTGTTGATAAGGAATCAGTTTACTGTTGGCCTTCTTTCTTCATTTCTTCTTCCAACAGTCAGGATTTGACAAATTCCATAGTTAAATCTTGCTTCATGGTTTCAATAACAGTTATTACAGTATTAAAGTTGTCGCCCATGGTTAAAAGGAGATGGCAGATCTTGTCCGTTTCTTTCATTTTAGCACCTGCATTTTCTATATCTCGAACGAGTTTGTCAAATTGTTGAAAATGATCCTCGAGTTTGTTCACGGGGTTGTATTTAAGGGCTAATAACTTTTTCTTCAGATATAACTTACTAAAAACACTTTTTCTTTCAAAAACTTTTTCTAGTGACTTTACCATGTCCTTCACAAATTTGGCATCTTTTAATAAGTCCAGATACTTACAAACACTGTACAATCACAGACTTGGCTTTGGCGTCCTTTAATAGAAAAGCTTCTTTTTGATTGTTGGGAACTTCGTCAGGCGTTTTTTCTACAGTTTCTAGTAGTTGCCTTTCCACCAAAATAATTTTCAGACGAAACTTCCAATTTTCGAAGTTATTATTGTCGGATAAAATAGGTAAGCAAAAGTGTCTGTTTGCGGTCGCCATCTTGCCTTTTCGCTTCCCCTCAGAATATTATATTCATTTAATTCTCGTCACTTTCCCGAACCGAATTTCACAAAAACTTCACGTACTTTACAAGCGGTGAACTGGGCCCACAACCTGTTAAATAAATTTAGATACGGGATGTGAGGAGAAGCATTAATACAAGGCATTATCGGGAGAGTCGTTTAATGAGCTCTACACACAACAACACGAGACACGTGACTGAGCGGGAGGTACCTTACCGAACAGGTTATGTTACAAAATTCTGATAATCTGTCCAAATGTCTGCCACCCATGCATTAAGTCCCATTTTCCCACAGTCTCACTCTCTACTCTCCCGATGCTTGCAGACTTCACTCACTGGTCACTGTCATCGCCCATTGCTCTGATGTCACACTGAGAGGAGGTGGGTGATGACCATCAAATTTAAGCAATGACTATCCCAAGACATTCATTCCTTCATGGATGGGAGCAGCATGAGTCCCTGTAGTGTTATCAAGACATGTCAATGTCATGTGGCAGCCCCTTTGTAACTCAGTTACCAGTGATGCTATTGAAGCACTGTGCTTGAGGGAAAAGATGCAGAACAGCTGCATGTAACAATACATATTCACATACAAGTTACAGGTTTCAAGAAACTGCTTCCATTCTTGGTACATCTGCCTTTTGGATGGCCCTAATTCATTCTGGCATGGCCGTGATTTTTCCTAGTGTCAAAGTATGGCCCAAATATTCAGTTTATTGTTTTCTGAAGAGGCATTTTGTAGTGGCATTTTAAGATCATGGTCTGCACAGGGGCGTAGTTGTGGAAGTGGATAAAGGGGTTGTAATTTCCCCCTAATCGTTTGCCTTTAAGGTTTTCATAAATTATTACCAAAGTTATTAAACTAAACTTTGTTTTAAAATCTAATTGTCTTATAATATAATGCATTTTAATATATTGCAAAGTAATTTTTTCTTAATATTTTCCTAACTAACAGGTGCATCAGTACCTTTTACACCAGTGTAAACTTTCTCCCTTTCCATCAGTCAGTGTAACCTCTCACTTGAAAAATTTCTGGCTATGCCACTGGTGCTGCAGGTATTCCAACACCAGGCTTATGAGTAAATTGTGCTTTTCACAACATGATAATAAGTATATTATCTAAATATGCATAATGATTTCTATTATATTCTCCCGATACTTCCTGTGACATTAGTTCCTGAAACATAGTGATGCATTTTTCAAACTCTATTGCATGACACAGCATTTGAGGATTTCCCTAAAGGGTGTGGTAAATGTTACTGTAAGGATGGGATTACATTTGCATTGAGATTTTCTAATGTCCACTGTGTGTTTAACAATGAAAATATCTGTGCTTGCCCCAAATATCTGTTATAATGTTTACAGTTGGTAGTACTGCATCATATATAATACTATTCAGGAAACAATATATCAACAAAATCTCCGTTTCTCAAATTCCTTGAAAACTAAAGCCAATCACAAATCTTACAATGACCTGTCTGCTTCATTCAGGCACTGGTGCCTCATTGAGTCCAATTATTCATTGATGATGCTTTGTTTTGCAAGCATCCATCATTCCTGTTCTGCCCACATTAGGCTGGTGGTTTTCAAAAGCATATCATATTGGATGGCTATAGAGTCTGTTTCATTGATTTTATCAGGAAGAAAATAACATTGCATTGATCCATAGTTGCATATAATTCTTCCGCCTGTGCTTCCACTAGCAGTTGATTTCTCTCCTCATCATATGATACTTCCATGCTGGTTACTTGCAGAGCTTCTAAGATCCATGGCACTTTAATGTGTTGGAGAGTACCTTAATATCTTCTCCAATTTTGGAATCCTGTCACCATGTCCAGGTACAAATATTTTCTGCTTCTAAGTAGTCCACTTCCTCCCTTATTCCCTAACCATTAGAATAAACAGAAATTTTACTTTTATGCAGGTAGATACAATATAAATCTTATTCTATGCCCCTTGATTTCACACTTTCTTGCATTTTACACCTACTTTATTTGGTCCAGTTTACAGTTTTTGCAGTAAGACTATAACAATATCCTGCATTTTAAAATATTTTTTCCTGATCCTTTCAAAATTGAAAGAAAGGGGTTTAATTGTAGTTTGGCTGTGGGATACAGCATATGTGCCTCTGAAGCCACCACTTTGATGCTGGCTTTCTCTTGTCCAATAAGGTGTTATGTTTGAACAAAGTTGACCAAGGCCATATAATTCAGTAAAACCTAGGGTTTATTTTCCAGCATTTTTGTTAGAATGTGCAGTGCCTCAATTTTCTGCTATTTATATTTTTAATTTTTATAATTTTTACTTTTTTTTTTTCCTGCCCTACACCGCTGGCCAGGTGGATCCCTTTCCAACCCTGGAGCCTGCATTTCCCAGCCATTCCATTGTGTTGCATTGGTGGTGGTCATTCTCTTTTTTTCTCTGGATCACCTGTTTGTGTTCTGTTTTTATTTAGTAACTTTCATCCCTTCCATTTCCAGTTTATGCTAGAATGGCATTCCTAGAATTTAGGTCAATTTTCTATCAAGGTGGGGAGAATGTTTTGAATGATACTCAAAAGGGCAAAACAGAAAGCAAGGCATGTGGGGTTTTTTTTTCCATTTCCTGTAGTTTCCACACATGGTCCTTGCTCTTCTTGTTTAGCCTGTTTTCCTTGGAAAGATATGATTTTGCAATTGTGCGAATGCCTATCTTTGATGTATTTCCCTCTATTAATAACTTTTTAACCACCAAAAAGTTTGCAATAAAAATTTTGTAGCAATATGATTTCACTAAAACTATGACACAGTGTTTTATGAAAGCAAATATTCTATATTTTAAAAACTATTCTAATTTCTTCATAATGTATCAATTTGCATGTTTTACATTTGTGGCAATATAACATCTTCAGGGTAGCTCTGGGAATGCTGAATTATTTGGGAGCTGCTTTGTACCCCATTTAATTGTTTCTCATAGCAATGATAGTCTTCACCATGGAAGCAGTATCCCAAGATTTTCGGGGAGCCACATGTGGAGAACAACATAAAATTATTTTCATTCGTTAAATTTATTGCATAACAACATAATTGGGTAGGTCCCTGTCACTTTTACTATGTTTATTTATACAATACTTAATTATTTAATATTTATGTTTATATAATATTTAATTATAGAATTATAAGGTTTTAGTTGTTGAAATTTATTTTTCTATGAGTACAAATAGAAACAAGAGAAGTTTTGAACCACATTATTGAATGTTGCATATGAAATAATTTTGAGTAGGTAGATATGCTTAACAGGTGTTACGGTATAAAATGAGACAAAATATAGCATTAATAAAAGGGACAAATTTGGACCCATGCATTTTTGGGATCCTAAATACATCCCGGGGATGGATTTAAGAACTAAGAGGGGGGGGCCAATTTAGGAATCTAATAATCATAAACATGGCGGCCTTTCCTGCCATAACTATGAAACTAACAGTCCACAGGAAGCTGCTACAGAAAATTGAGACTATCATTTACAAGTAGCAATCATAACATCCTGGAAAACATACCTTGAGGCATCAGAATAGTGTTTTGAATTTGAGTAGCAATTTTATCAAGATTCTCTTCAAACTATTGTTGAAAATAATGGCGGTGAAAGACAGAACTTCCCTACTATCTCACTGTCAACTCTCTACTGGGTTGTACTGAAGTGTTTCATTGTCTCGGGAACAGGTGGCAGCACTATCCACGAACAATAGCATGGGGTACGAATTTAGGAGAGGGGACAGCATTTGGGCACTTTGCCTTACATGACACAGATCCCAGGNCCAACTCTCTACTGGGTTGTACTGAAGTGTTTCATTGTCTCGAGAACAGGTGGCAGCACTATCCATGAACAATAGCATGGGGTACGAATTTAGGAGAGGGGACAGCATTTGGGCACTTTACCTTACATGACACAGATCCCAGGCTTCACTCCCACAGATGGGCTATGCAGGCAAAAAAACCCAAATAGGTATGAATATTACATGGTAAGTGAGACCCCTGACTGCACAGCAGTCAGGGGGAGGTTGGCACTGTCCGGGGAGAAAAGATTTACATTACAGTTCAAATACAAACGTAAAAAGACTATTGAAGCTAATGTGATTTTTGCAAAGTAGCTGAAGTCCCAGAGTGACTTGATGCTGGCCTAACTCTTGTGCCTCTGTAGTCCGACTGACTGTGGGTGTCCGCACGTCGCCTGAACCAAGGGGTCAGAGCACACCAATGCAACTAAAAATTAAAAAAACAAGATATTAAAACAAAATTAGATCCACCAATAAAACAAACAAAAAAACAGGTTTTAAATTATATAAAACTTAATAAGTTTGATTGTTTAAACATGAATTACATTAAATGTTCTGGCATGTTCCACAGCATAAGAAGAATGATCACATTAAAAGGGTACATGCAAAAATTACAATAAATTATACTAAAACTTTTGATACTAATAAAATTATTAATTTTGAAATTATAAAGTTTTGATTGTGCCTCCTAGACTTACGAGAATGTTTGAGGCCCAGATCTGCAATGTTGNTAATTTTGAAATTATAAAGTTTTGATTGTGCCTCCTAGACTTACGAGAATGTTTGAGGCCCAGATCTGCAATGTTTGTTTTCGGTCTTTCATTATAAATTTTACACTGGAGAGCCAAAAAAACTGGTATAGGCGTGCGTATGTAACGCGATGCGATCGGAAGCGCCTACATAAGACAAAAAGCGTCTGGCAAAGTTGCTAGATCAGTTACTGCTGCTACAATGGCAGGTTATCAAGATTTAAGTGNTAATTTTGAAATTATAAAGTTTTGATTGTGCCTCCTAGACTTACGAGAATGTTTGAGGCCCAGATCTGCAATGTTGGTTTTCGGTCTTTCATTATAAATTTTACACTGGAGAGCCAAAAAAACTGGTATAGGCGTGCGTATGTAACGCGATGCGGTCGGAAGCGCCTACATAAGACAAAAAGTGTCTGGCAAAGTTGCTAGATCAGTTACTGCTGCTACAATGGCAGGTTATCAAGATTTAAGTGAGTTTTAACATGGTGTTATAGTCGGTGCACAAGAGATGGGACATAGCATCTCCGAGGTAGTGATAAACTTTGGATTTTTGCATATGATAATTTCACGAGTGTACCATGAATATCGGGAATACGGTAAAACATCAAATGTTCAACATCGCTGCGGCCGGAAAAAGATTGTGAACGAACAGGACAAATGACGACTGACGAGAATCATTAAACCAGACAGACGTACAACCCTTTCTCAATTCAGATTTCAATGCTGGGGCATCAACAAGTGCCAGCGTGCGAACTATTCAACGGACCATCATTGATATGGGCTTTCAGAGCTGAAGGCCCACTCGTGTACCGTTGTTGACTGCACGGCACAAAGCTTTGCGCCTTGCCTGGGCTCGCTAACACCGCCATTGGACTGTTGATGACTGGAAACACGTTGCCTGGTCTGACGAGTCTCGTTTCCAATTGTATCGGGCGGATGGACGTGTATGGGTATGGAGACATTCTCATTAATCCACGGACCCTACATGTCAACAGGGGACTGTTCAAGCTGGTGGAGGCTCTGTCATGGTTTGGGACGTGTGCAGTTGGCATGAAATGGGACTCCTGATACATCTAGATACGACTCTGACAGGAAACAGATACATAAGCATCCTGTCCAATCACCTGCACCCATTCATGTCCATTGTGCATTCTGACGGACGTGGACAATTCCAGCAGGACCATGCGACATCCCACACGTCGAGAGTCTCTACCGAGTGGCTCCAGGAACACTCTTCTGACTTTAGACACTTCCATTGGCCACTAAAAGCACCAGACATGAACATTATTGAGCATATCTGGGATGCCTTGCAACATGCTGTTGAGAAGAGGTCTCCACCGCCTCGCACTCCTATGGATTTGTGGACTGCCCTGCTGGATTCATGGTGTGAATTGCCTCCTGCATACCTTCAGACATTAGTCGAGTCCATGCCACGTCGTCTTGCGGCACTTCTGTGTGCTCATGGGGGCCCTACACGATATTAGGCAGGTGTACCAGTTTTTTTGGCAATTCAGTGTATTTACACTGTGTACACATAAAACAATGATGTTGAATGGCTTATAAAATAAAAATGAATATTCTAAAATACAATTCAAGCTACAGAAATAAATAATTAAAGAGTAATATCTAAAATTGTAATACATCTCTATTATGTAATGCATAAATGAACTTTACTCCATCTGCTGGAGGTTTTTATATACCATAGTTTGTAACTTTAGGTATTAAACTGGATTTAATAGAAAATTAAAAGCTTTTCACTGGTGTCCAATTAATTTTAAAATAATTTTCTATGTGGAAAAAAGTGGTGTCCTGTATTGCTACAAGTTTCCCATTTACATTGTTCTCTGCTGCTCATTTGAGGCACCCTGCACGACACAACCAATGGACTAGAGTCTCAAGGGCGCTACCAGGAGACCACATCAGGTGACTAACTGGCCGGTCGTCTTGCTATAGTTTTTTCAGTTTGATACTACCACTGTCAATAAGTTCATGAACTGACTGGCACCGCAAGTGTAAGCTGCCATGTAATACTGCAAAGTTCAATAAGTGGCAGCAAATGACGACGGTGATGGTGAAACTTGTGGTTGGTGTAATGAAATAGTTAAAAATTATGATAAATGATTATTTTGTCATGGCAAGTGTGGTAAATGGTACCATATCACTTGTGTAAATACACTTGTTAAAGAATATGATGTAAGCAAGTATGGTGTGAAGATAAAATGGTTATGTGATGACTGTGACACAAAATACCAAGTGTTCCTGGAATCTGCACATATACGGGGAAAAGTTGATGAATTGTACAGGATTATTGATAATTTAACTAAAATGGTGAATGATTTAACAATAATTAATACAGGTATTAGTAATAAAGTTGACTATGTATTTGATGTGGTAATGAAAATGAAAAAGTGTGAAACAACTGAAACAACAGCTAAACCTAGTTATGCTAGCAAGGTGGAAATCATGAAATCAAAGGAAATAACAACCAGTACTCATTACAGACAGATAAAACTCAACCTATGTGTACTAATGTAAAAGTAAATCAACCAATTGACATTTCCATAACCAAGAACTTGATGAATCTTGAAGCTGGTAATGTTAACTATAATTAAAAAAATAAGAATGATTGGGAAAGGGTGAGTTATAGGAAGAAATCTACTGTGAACACTTTACATGTGTCTACTGCTAATACTGATAATGGTAGCAGTCAGACTGACATTGATAGTGAAGTATGTAATAAGAACAATGACAGAAGATCTAATAAACAAGTGTTAATGGGTACAGCAAAAATGGTCACAAACACTAACCTCATTGCAGTAGAAAAGATAAACTGGTTATTTGTATTGAGACTTGCTGTCACAGTTAGGAGTAGTGATTTAAATGATCATCTAGAATCTTATGGTGTCAAAGTGTTATGTGATGAGTTGCAAACTAAGTATCCTGGTTATAAATCTTTTAAGATTGGAATATCAAAAAATTAAAACTTTAATATTTTTGATCCAAATATATCACCTGATGGTGTTTTAATTGTGAATTTTTTTTCCCCTAAAAAACAGTTTAATGTTAAAGCATCATAAGGAACTGTAAAGGTGATAGACAAAAGTGTAAACTCAAACTCTTTTTAGAGAAGAATTTCAAGACTACAGCACTCAAGTAGTTGACAACGAAGTTGCAAATTTTAGTACTGTTGAACTGAAGCAGGTTACAAGTAATGATGTGAAAAAATTAAGTTAAAAGATAAAGAAAAAAATGTTAAGAGTAGTATGTCTAACTTAAATAGAACTAAGTTAGTTGTTGCTGATATAAATTTAGCCTATAATCTATTAGAAATAACTTGGACAATTTGAAACAATTCTTGATAACAAACCAGTAGATATTTTGTGTGTAAATGAACATTTGCTCTTTGAAGAAAAATTGCTTTCTTTATACCTAGTGGTTATTTACTTGTGAGCTTTTATAGTAGGAAAGCTCCTTTGACTTGTGGTGGTTCAGCGATTTTTATAAAAAATGATTTAAAATTTGAAAGTATTGATATTATAAGTAATTTAACTTTTAATTCTGTATTGGAAGCATCTGCTGTTAAATTAACAGCTCCTGAATCAAGATTAATTATAATTACTGTTTATTGTACTCCAGATTCAGATGTAAAAATTTTTGTACACAAATTAGATAAATTAATAGATTCTGTAATGAACGAAAAGTTTACATATATTATCTTAATTGGTGATTTTAATTTGAATGTATTATGTACCACAATGTGTGCATATCGCCATGACTGCTGCCCAGCTGCTGGCACTGTAGTGTTTGTTTTTATTTGGCTGCTTTTGTTGCCACCCTACACAACTAATATACTACATAATCTGATTCCAGATGAACACAATACACAACATTTCCTTAGCATTTAAAATATGACGAAATCATCAGCTTTCTTGGGGGCACATGCTGTCGTGTCGAAGCTATGCCCCTAATACCTCTTTGAGCTTTACTTGCACAAAACCCTTGGAAGGGAGAAAATTCTTGGGAAGCAGCTGAGCCATTTGCCTCTTCTGACTTTTCCAGAGCTACACACGGAGGCCCTGAAGCTTCGACTCCACCTGCAGCTGTGGAATCCTCCCTTGTTTTCTGGTGGGTTGCAGCCGATGTTGCAGCACCTGTTGATGCAGAACATTGTGGGTTTCCACTGCTGTGAGCTATCCTGGGCCCGAACTGTTGTAACATTCTGGTTGATATCTGCACCCTGTTGGAAACTGCTTCTTTGGCCTTCGAATCTGACACTTGTTGACAACTTCTCTGTCGCAGTTGATCTACATGCCTTCTATGAGAATTGCCCTACTCATCTGTGACCTGGTAAATAAACTGTCCTTCCTCCCCACTGACCCAGCCCGGTATCCATTTGAAGCCACTCATGTAGTTTTGCAGCCATACGGCCTCTCCCACACTGAAGTGTCAAGCCCCTGCCACAACTGCGCCTGCTACCTGTGTATCCTGGAAGATGCCTCTGTCTGTACCTGGATGTAGTTTTCCCAGAACCGTCTGTAGTGGTCACCCCATTAATAACTCTGCAGGAGTCTTCCAGGTATTATTTCCCCTTGTCGTGGGGTTGTCCGCCAAGCTAATAGCATTTGTGCCAACCTTGTTCACCAGTCACCTTCAATAACTTTTCGTAACTTCTGCTTCACTGTTTGTACAGTCCTTTCAGCCAATCCATTACTAGAAGGATGGTATGGGAAAAAAAACCATTTCTATACCATTATTCTTCACAAACCCTGCCATTTCTTGAGATTGGAATGCAGTCCCATTATCTGCTATGATGACTTCTGGCAGCCCATGGCAACTGAACATATCACGCAGCTCCTGAATGACTGATATGGCCAACAGACTTCTGACTCGCCTGACTTCAAGCCATTTGGAAAAGACGTCAATGACTGTTAGAAAGGTTGAACCTTGAAATGGGCCGGCAAAATCAACATGCAACCACGACCACTGTTTATTTGGTTTTAGCCAGGCAACCATTTTCACTTTAGGTGGGTTATTTTGGCACTGCTGGCAAATGTTGCAATCCTTTACCACCTGCTTGATGGCAGTATCCAGTTTTGGCCACCAGAAATAGCTTCGGGGCACTGCTTTCATATGCCTATCCCATTATGTTGAGCATGCAATAGATTCATCACCTCTGAATGCAGCTGGGATGGAATCACAACCCTGTTTCTCCACAACAAACACTCTTTATGCATAGACAGTTCCTGACTGCGCACAAAATATTGCTGCATTTCCACAATCACTTTCGCTGGTCATCCACTTGCTGTGTAATCCAGAATCTTAGACATTAATGTGTTGTTACCTGTTTCTGCTGTTATTTTACCTGGCTCTACCAACACCTCTGTTGACTCTTCCAACATGAGATTGTCATTTGGTGCTGGTACTTTGAACTCTGGTGCCTGGAGCGGAAGCCTGCTGAGAGCATCTGCATGTTGTATCTGGTGTTCTGGCCTGTATTCCAACTCAAAATCATACATCTCCAACATGAGACCCCATGGCAACAACTGAGGGAATATTGTGTCTGGAAGGGACTGCTTGGGATGGAGCAGCCGCAAGAGAGGTTTATGAACCATAACTATCTTGAACTTCCTACCAATCACATATTGTTTGAACTTGCTTACTCCAAAAATCACAGCCAGGGCTTCTTAGTCCACCTGTGCATATTTTCGCTCGCTCTTCTGTAGGGTCCTAGAGCCAAATGCTATTGGGACTTCCCCCTCATCACCCAAGTCATGGGCCAGTATCGCTCCTACCCCATACTTTGAGGCATTGCATGTCCAAATTAAGGGCTTATTGAGGTCATAATGCGTCAGTACCTGCTCTGGCTGCAGTAGTTTCTTGGCGTCTTTAAATGCCCTACTGTGTGTTTCTGTCCAACGCCATGGAGCATTTGCATCTATTAATTGGTGCAGTGGCTCCAACACTTCTGCCTTATTGTAGAGGAACCTCTCATAGAAGTTCAAAAGTCTGAGAAAGGCCTAGATTTACTTTTTGTTTTTCGGTTCCAGTGCATCATGCACAGTATCCACCTTACTGGACAAGGGATAGATACCTTTCTGGTCAATTCTGTGTCCCTGGAAAACCCCAGAATCCACTCTAAATACACATTTAGCTGTCTTTAGTCTGAGTCCTGCACGTTGCAGCCTTTCTATAACTTGATGCACATGACTCCAGTGCTCTTCATCCTCTCCTCCTGATATCAGTATATTATCAAGCAAGTTCCTGGTATGCCAGCAAGGAGAGTATGACCTTGAAAAGCCCTTTCATATTATTAACTGTAAGCTGTACGGTTGTTGCCTCATCTGCTACCTGCAAATACGCTTCCTCCAAATCAAGCTTGGTGAATAGTTGTCCTTTTTCCAGTACTGCTAGCGCCTTGTTAACTTGTTAACTGTGGGCAGTGGATACACACACATGGCGCATACACTGGGTACTGTTCCCTTATAATTCCCACACGGACGAATTGTGGCATCCTTTTTTAATATGGATGCTATAGGTGTTGACCATTCTGAAAAATTTACAGGTTCATAAATCCCCCGCTGTACCAATCTCTCTATTTCCTGACTTATGAATACTTCCACCAGAGGTACTGCTTCGGTAGATTTCGCTGACAATAATGAAGTCACCACACCGTACAACTCTAGTCCACATACTGTATAAAACACCACCAACTTAACTTCATCATCCTTGATGTTGTTCGCTATGCAATAGAAATGAAGACGTTCACGATACGAGTTCCATGACTCATTCTCTGGGTCAAACTCGTCTATAGCTCCAATTGGTGCCAATTTTGTGGACCATAAACCACACGCAATATTTTAAACCTTGTCGCTAACTATTATGTACCACAATGTGTGCACGTCGCCATGACAGCTGCCCGGCACTTAAGTGTTTGTGTTTATTTGGCTGCTGTTGTTGCCAACCTATGAACCTAACATACTACATAACCTGATTCTAGATGAACACAAATCACAACAGAATTATCAACAGATAAATCAGAAATTCAAGATTTTTTCAATTAATTTTGAATGTTTGATTTATACTGTATCTATATATATTATAAAACTCAATGTCTCTCTGTCTGTCTGTTAGTGCGCTTATCACTCCAGAACCATGTTTTCGATTTACGTGTTTTTTTTTTTATTCATAGCTATGTTCTCTGGCCATGTTTTAGAATATATTTTGTTACGTTAAGTAACATAAGGAATAACCAGTGACGATAATAGTGAATCAAGTCGGATAAAAGTTTGCCGCCAGCGCGCTCTGCTGTCTAAACCATTTAAGATGGAACAATATCATGTAGTAAAGAATTGTGTAAAATAAAAAGGCGTAAAAAAAACTCCATGGTAGCATATATATATCTATATATAATAGAGAAATATTAAACATTCAATGACAAAGTTTTTTACCTTGCACTCATTGGAATTGAAAAGTAAGTGCAGACATTGTCAGGAAAAAGTATAAAAAGCCTGGGCCTACCAATACCAGGTAACATAGTAGATTCAACCTTTAACAATGAATACATCAGGGAAACTTCATATAATAGATTAGAATTGCACACCACCCCAACTATGGCTGTGGGAAACTTTAGTTAATAATATATTTAATGGTTTTGAAAGCAAATTTACAATAGGTGCTTGTCTAATAGATCTTTGTAAGGTGTTTGATTGTGTAAGCCATAATATACCATATAGTATGCTAAAATTTAATGGTGTTAAATATGAAGACTTAATATTAATGCAATCATATTTAAATAATAGAAAACAAATAGTTGTAATTAATAATGTAACTTCAGAATGTATAAATTTTGTTACAGGTATTCCTCTAGGTTCGGTTTTGGGCCAGTTTCTATTTTGGTATTTTTAATTATCTGTATTGTAATACTCCAACATTATTAATTTTATATGCTGATGATACAACATTATATTGTTCTAACAAAGATGTAAAGAATGTGAAATTAATGTTAATGAATTCTGTTCAATCAGCTAAAAATTGGTTTTCAGCTAATAATCTTTCTGTAAATTATAGTAAAACTGAATTTATATACTTTTTTCTTAATAATAATGTTTTCTATGATGAATTTAAACAAACTGTAAAACTTCTAGGATTGTATCAAGACAGTAAGTTAACTTAGAAATCATATATTTCATATTTATGAATAAGATTTTCACGTGTAATGTATTTAATTAGAAAACTTAATACCTGTGTAGGTCAAACAATATTGTTGACAACATATTTTGGTTTTTTTCATTCTTTGTTGATTTATGGTATCAGGCTCTGGGAAAACTCCAATTCATAAAGTAAAGTTTTTTGTTTCAAAAAAAAGTGATCAGAGTTATTGCTAGCTTATTTGATAGAGATTCCTGCAGAAATAGTTTTCTTGTTTTTCAAATTATGACTACCATCTATATTTTTTATTTTAACTGAGTTTTTTTTTTTTTTAATTTATAATAAAATAATATTTAGACTGCATCTCATACACATAATACTAGAAATAATATGAATCTTATTACACCTTATATTAGACTAAATAAGACTCCCCATAGTTATTATTATCAGCAGATTAAATAGCTTGATAAACTTCCTGGCAAAGTAAAGTCATTTCCTAAAAAAAAAAAAAAAAAAAAAAAAAAAAAAAAAAAAAAACACCAAGCCTTTGCCTCAAGATGGCTTAAACAAATTTTTTTTACTCAATTGATGAATATTTGGAAATTTTCTTTGTGTGGACGTATTAGATTAGATTTAGTATTTTTTATGTTTGAAAAAATATATATTTATTTATAATTTTTTTTATTGCCAATGCCTATTGCTAATGTGTTTAAGGGCAAACAAGTATCTTACTATCATACTAAGTATGCGGTCTGGTACACAGAGTAAAGGCAGCCATGCACCACTGCTACGTATAGTAGGTTCATGGACTGGTGATCCACGTGTAGGCAGCCATGCACCACACCAACATTCAATAAGTTTGTGTAGTGGTACCCAGAGTATAGGCATTAATGCAATGCACCACTGCTGTGTTCAGTAAATTTATGGACTGGCACCCCAAGTGTAGGCAGATAACCACTACAGCAACATTCAATAAGTTTGTCGACTGACACCTTGAGTAAAGGCAGCCATGCACCACTGCTGCGTTCTATAAATTTATTGACTGGTACCCCGAGTGCAGGCAGCCATGCACCATGGCTCCACAAACTTACTGAATGTACTACTTAACTTAGTAAAACAAAGTAATTTTGTATCTCTGTACACAAGCTGTACTTAAGTTACTTATTAAACTACAATACGTCTACATATTACAGCTATACTAATTTGTGCTATAAACATGATATTCAATTTACATTTTTTTCATTGTTGTGTATTTTATTTTACAGCGTGCATTTCAGAACCACTACTATGCAGATTTAATTCTGCATAAACATTTCAAACAACATACCTTTTTTTTTTAAATCGGTACACAAATGTCATGACAATGAGATTAAACCCAATCAATAGTGTCAACTGCAACAGAAGTGGGTTGTCGTAGACCCTTTATTCCATAGGAATAGTTAAAGCCTGTTCTTTTCCTCTCGTATCCTTTAGGATTCCTAACCGGGCAGACATGTAGATAGTGAGGGTGCAAAACATGACATTCAACAATCTATCACATATATCACTATACTTGAAATATATCCAAATATGTATATATATATATAATGACTCAGGCATTGAATGAAAAGGTTGTGTTGCAAAAGATATTGCAAAAATATTATGTTAAAAATTTTGTTTACCATTATTAGAGTTACAAGTAAACAGAAACTAAAATACTGTTCTTGGCAAAGAATGCTGGGAACAGGAACGAATAAAACTCCATTGTGCATTATTGGAAACAATGTGGTCAACTAAATTCTACAAAACCTGTCTCATGGCTATGCTTAAATCAATTTTTCCTACCTAACATAGAAGTTGTTAACCAATCAGAGGTGCCCACCTGAAACCTACAATGTAATGGTAAGAAACATTTCTGAATAAAATTAGTTAGAAAGTAAAAGGTAATAAATTATTAAACTATGTTTTATAGATATTTTTCAGCACCTGGCTAAGTGAGTTTCATACACCTCTATAAGCTTCGCCAAATAAAACTTGTGTGAATAGGCAACTAAAATTTTACAGTCATGAGGGATCTTGAGGGTCCGTAGCATTGTGTTGTCAAACCAGGCAACAGCAGGATTATGTTTACATATGGAATGCTTTACTCAGACTTAACACTAAGGATAAAATGTACAAGGATATGTTGTAGTATTTTTATCTCGAACTAAACCTCTCTCTTGCAGTATTAACTTTGTTTTTAATTTTCAACCTACAAAATATTTTCCTGTACAGTAGAACCTCGATTAACCGTCACCCTCGGGACCGGGACCATGACGGATAACCGAATAGACGGATAACAGAAATAATAANAACCGTCACCCTCGGGACCGGGACCATGACGGATAACCGAATAGACGGATAACAGAAATAATAATAGCGCCGCTATAACTTAGCACCTAGACAGTGTTTGGCGTGGCAACATCGCAATTCACTGCCTTGCATGTTATAACGGCGCCATTGTAAGTCCTAATTGTGATGATTGCTGCGCAGTACTTAATGTGAAATGATTTTAAAAGAGAAAAAACAAAACCACGCCAGTTCAAGTGAAAAATACTTTATTAAAATATTTTATTAAGAAAACAATGAAATATCAACTATACATGTACGTACTGTACTCTAAAAACTTACGTTACCGGTACAGTATTTAGTTTTTAAAATAATCCGTCATTTTCTTTTGTTTCTTTCCCCGTCGAGCTTTTTGGGCGGCCATGTTTCTGATTTTTCTGAGAAGAAGCACCTGGGTCCCGGTAGCCTCCTCTTGACGCTCGAACCAGTCAATGCACTGTGTTAACATCGATTCCGCTTCTGAATGGGTGATTCCTGGGTTGTTATCAAGCGCCGGTTCAGCTTCTTCCACGTCTTCATGATCACCACCGTCATCAAGTTGCAAAACATTGGAAACAATTTCATCATCACTCAAGATTTGAAAGCCTCCATCCTGATTGTCACTGTTTAACCAGTCTGTCACTTCTTGAGTTGATAAAGTTTCATCTATCAGTCCGTTGTTACAAAGCTGCACTATTTCGTCAACACTGACAGGCTCATGTTCTGCAGATTCCTCAGTAGAAGGTTCAGGCCATAATTTATTCCAAGCGTTCTTCAGGTTTGTTGCCGTGAGATCTGACCACGCGTTGGCAACATTAAAAATTGCATCCTTGATGTTGTATGTTCTCCAAAACTCCTTAACCGTTGTAGCGTCGTCAGAAGACAGCAAACTTTCAATAAAAGCCTTCCTGTAGCGTCGCTTCATGTTCTCAATCACACCCTGGTCCATGGGCTGAATGAGAGGTGTTGTGTTTGCAGGAAGAAAGAAACACTTTATTTTACCGTCATCACTTTGAAGTTCATTGTAAGGGTGGGAAGGGGCGTTGTCCATGAGCAACAATGCTTCCTGTGGTAATTTCTTCTCTGCAAGATGAGCTCTTACTTGGGGAACAAACACTTTGTGAAACCAGTCGAAAAAAATCGTTTGGTCCATCCAAGCGTTTTTTTGAGCATAGTAATTTACTGGTAAAGCGTTCAAATTCAAATTTTTAAATGCACGGGGTTTTTTAGATTTTCCTATCACTGCTAAGGGTAATCTATGATTGCCTGTGGCATTTGCACACACCATTGCAGTGATTCGATCTTTTTGGATCTTAAAACCTGGAGCAGATTTTTCTGAGAATGAAGCCAGTGTCTTTTGTGGCAGAGCTTTCCAGTTAAGTCCAGTTTCGTCACAATTATACACTTGTTCCCTACTGAGATTAAGATCGTACATTTTTGCAGTAAATTCTGCTCTAAAGCCCTCTACAACAGCACTGTCTGAGCTAAGTTTTTCGCCGGTAATGTCCAGTTGTCGAATGCCGTGACGAAACTTAAACTTTTCAAGCCATCCCATGCTGGCTTTGAAGGTTGGGTCGCCATCTAGTTTTTTGTTCATGTCCATCGCCTTCGTCACTATAATGGGTCCAGAAAGGGGTATCCCTTGGCTTCGGGCTTGAACGAACCACTGATAAACAGCACTATCGAGTTGTTCAAATTTTGCTGGTCTCATTGTTTTTCTAGTCTTGACATCTCCATCTGTGTTTTGCATTTTTGATACGTGTTCCTCAATTTTATCTGCATCACGTTTTAAATCATTTACGGTTGTTCTTGCAACACCATAAATCTGAGCCAGACTTGTAGCTGTTTCACCTTTCTTCAATCGTTTAATAATTTCTAGTTTTTTGTCGAGTCCCAAAACCACACGTTTCCGTTTCTCAGCCATAACAGAAGAGCAACCCACACTACGTATAAACAGCACTGTCAACAATAAACGGTAAAGCACGAACACTAGTAGGCACTGCACTCGAAATCGGCAAAAACTTCGGTTCACTGTAGTAAGCCACGCACCGTACTGAACTGAAACAGTAGCAGTGGAATGCAGAAGACAGTGTAAGGGGGGGTGGGCGCGCAAACCCAAGGTCACTGCCCTTGCCGCCAATGACTCACGCACAGTGCAGGTGTGCAGTACAGTCGTCACTACTCATCATAGAGCCTCGACAGACGATCCGGCTCGGCGCTGACGCGGAAACATACAATTTTTTTGCGCTAGCGGGGTGGCGGTTAATAGAGACTGACGGTTAAAAGGGTGACGGTTAATCGAGGTTCTACTGTACTTTTTTAAGTGTTGGAGGTCAAATTATATGTTGTAACCCACTATCAAATTTTACATTGTATACCCGTACATCCCCCTCCCGGTTCCTACGCCACTGCAACAAATGCATCAGTTTAATTTAACAGCACATCCAAAGATATTCATACTAGATTTTTCTCTACTGCATTCAAAGTCCATCAAGCAATAATATACCTCATGATGTCCAACACAATTCATTTGACACCACCAAAATGAGGTAATGTGGTCAAGAGTCAATATGACTTGTAGTCGTCCCAGACAGCAACATATACACGTAGCACACTGGGCTCCTATGCTAAGAACAATACTGTTGTGCAGTTATACGTGTATGGTGTCCCATTTCTACGCTAAAGCCACCTGTATAAAATGATATGATTAGTGTAGTAGTCTTTAAAACTTGTATATTTTCTGTGTGTGAGAATTAAATAAAAAATCAATGCCATTAATATAAAGCTACGGCTCTGAGAATGAGAAGCGGAGAATAAATGGTCCAGCTGACTCCCTGCCAGAGGTCTTGCTTTAACAATAGGTTTCCTCCGTTTTCTTTAACTGTTCTGCTGAAACTTGAACCCTTGCAAATGCTATATTCCCTACAACGCCCTCTCTCATTTCAATATGTCACCTTATGTGTGTAATTACCAATGTTGCAACAGGAAGTGAGCTTACTGTATATTTGATGGCATTTTCACATATAATCCAATGGTGATAATGTCTATCCTTTGTTTGCAGGGAGATGATCGTAAAGTTAAACTTATCTACGTGAAGACTGTGAAACAATGGAGCAGCGAGGGTTTGGTAAACAGAAATTCTATTTTTTAGTAATAATTGTGCCATTATCTTTGATTTAATTTACATTTCAAATATTTCTTCTGGTGTTAATATCCATCTCCATCCATGTTTAGACTGTTATCTTTAAGATGGTGGCTGGGTACAGTGCAAGTACTTTCTCACAATGCTTGTTTAACACTCAGAACACTGATAATTTGATTCCTACCAGAAGCATGAGCATGTGTTAGTTGTTAAATGAAGTTACAGAAAGTTAGTCTTCGTAAAAGTATTTGGCTTTGATCTGTGGATGTTTGATATATTATCCAGTATTAAGTGCAATAATAAATTCATCATTAGTTTAGAATTATTGTTTGTACATTGATAAAATTATAACAACACAATTCTGTTAATTTTTTATTTCAATGTAAAGGTGGCTGTCAACAAAGCAGTCCAAATTTTTTTTCTGCCATGTCTGCTTCCTGCTGAACCTTGGCATGGTTTTTTTCTGTTTAGAGATAATCTCCGCAACCAAGATTGCTTGGTGCAGTCACCGAGAATTACTCAAATCTCTATTGTAGTCTTGCAAAACAGCAGACGTTTTAAAACACCTTAAATTTTAAGTTTTTATACAAATCAGGAACATCAGATTTTAGCCACTTTTGTGAAGACTCTACGGCTGATTGGAGCCACCAAGAATTCCTAATGCCAACTACCAAAGTATGCATATGCAGTTCAGCAAGCTGCTTTTAAAAATTATTAGTAGCAACTAATCATGTTATTGAATTCACGCTTTAAAAGCTGTCTAATTGCAGTGCTCATTTAAGTTAGTACATGAGATACATAGGGTTTTCAAGTATTCATTTTGCTATTTAGATACACATTCAGAGAATTCTCAAAAGATAATTTGCTTTTTTCAAAAATTTTGTGCGTAGCAGTTGTAAGCAAATTGTATAAATCATTCTGTAACAGGTTGGTACTGATGGAATTGCCATGTCAGAATGTAGGGTTACACATAACCTCTTCTAAAGATCATCTGCTCTGCAGTCTTCTTATTTTCTGCTGCCCAGTCAAGAACAAACAAAATTAGTGGTGTGATTATCCACTTAATTATTGTCTCATTAGATGCTTACTTATATAGTTGTGAGATATTTATAGCTGTTAACACAAAGCTAAGAAAAATTCTTATCTAAAACATTTTAGATTGCCTATGATGCTGTAGCATAATTGTTAACAGTTCTGAGATGAACACCACTATGAGCTAAATTTTTTTGATGCTTTGGACCAAGGATATTCAAACTTATTATGTTTTAACAATCAGTATTTTTGTAATATTAGTGATGAAAGACTTTAAAATTCTATCCTGCTATCCTCATACTCCAAAACTTTCATAAATATGATACAAATTTTTTATTTGATAAAGTTCAGTGTTATAATCTGTGATATTCCAGTTTTTGTTCTGGTTCATTTTCAGATAGGAGGTTGGTTTCTTTAACCATATGCGCCAACATTCTCTCCAATTGCTGGAGTGCCTGACTGCTGTGGTTTTCGGGGGGACACTGTGTTGGACCGCTTGTTATTATCCCCCAAAAGTTACCTCTTGAGGTAAATAAAGCAAGGCGGTCACTTGAGTCACATAGTGAATGACGACAAGGCGGGTGTGTTCCGTTCTCGCCAGCCCATACTGACGTACTCTCGGCTGAGTGTTCACTTCGGCCCGGTGTCGGCTAAGTGCTGGAAGTGACTGCGGAGGTACAAGTGGTCACGAGGGCACATGTGGACGCGTGGTTCATGTCAATCGTCCCCCTCGTCGGTGACCGCTTGGCCCCGCAGTCCTCCAGGTGACCCATCACACCATCAGGTGAAACAAGTGGTTGGTGGCTTGATTTGGTAACGTGACTTCAGTTGGTTAGGCCCGCGTGAGCGCAGCAAGGTGCTGGCTAGTAGTGACTCAGGGTTGTGACCCCGGCGGTGTTGATGGGACGCGGCACGCATGCGTGAAGCGGGGTTCCCCCTCCGCAGGCCGTGCATGCTGGGCGGTGCTGGCGGCGTGGCCGCTTGGAGCGGCGGGGACGGGTGGAGTTCCCCTCCTCTGCCATCTCAT
>NQII01004269.1:141022-214716 GCA_002778355.1 Clitarchus hookeri
GGGGGGGATACAGGTACGACCAGGGGGTGGTGGTGACCACGCTCGCGCATGCCTGGGTGGTGGTCCGTTACGTTACCTGCCTGCGCTGGAATGTGGGAGAGGTTAGCTCCTGTCTATCTGGCTTGCCCGGTGTCCACAATGGCGGCGCTCGAGGATGTTCCTTTGTCTGGCACTGTCCCAAAATGGCGTAAATGTCCAAAACGTAAAATTTATTGGTTTGAGGTCCGAAATTGCTTTCAATAAATTCTTGCTAAAGGCTTTTGTACACCTGTCCTTTTTGGGAAAGTACTCGACAGATAAATGTACCCTAAATACACAAATTACCCTTAAATGTTGCGTGAGGTGCACAAAAAAATGTACGTTGCAGCGAAGACAAAAGTTACTCTTAAACGTGATAAAAAACATGTAGGCACTGTTTATTGGTACGTTATGTTACACATTTTGAAGCGTCAATTGGGATTTTACTGGTATTAAAATAGTAAACAAAGATTATTGGAATGCTGTGAGACGTAAGCACTGGAAAAACAAGTACACTGGGATGTCAGGGACGTAACAACGATGCACTGTTCTGGTTCACCACTCGTGTACTCACATTTACTGCAGACATTGTTATTGACTAGCCCCCCAAGTTGGGAAAGCCATTTGACATGGGAAAATGGCATAGTTTAGCGCTTTGATGGAGAATAGCCCCACTAGTTGGGAAAGCCATTTGGCATTACATGTGAGTGGTTCCTGGGATGCTAATGTGTGTCCTCACCTTACCTCACTTACCAGGTTGAGGCGAAAACTGGTGAAATTGCCCGGTGCCATAACTCAGTGAGCATGAGTGTATGAGGGTTGTGCGTTCGACGGCCAATGGGGCCCTGGAGTCCTCTGTTGATTTTAAGTCCTTATACATGCTGAACTTTCCAATAATTGCACATGCCTAGTGGTATCACTTGTTACACAGGCGAGGTTGTAGGCCACCTCGCACACCTTACTTACATTAAATTAAAGCTTAAATAGGGTGCAGTACCCAAAGTACCCCAAGAAGTAAAGTAATTGAAATACTTGTGGTTAGTCAAGATGTTTACTTAATTCTTTAGTTACATATACAGTGATTCTGCTGTGTCAACTGATGCGGACCCGACATTCTGGTCTGCCAGTGATTATAACTGTAAAAATTGGACTAAGCCATGAACATTAATGATGTAAGCGCAGCAGGTTAAACCCTGGTTAAAACTGCAGGGAGGCCGACGGTCATCCCCTCGACACTAAACAAGCATAATGTTCCAGTTAATTGCATTTCTATGGAAAGTTAAAGTGATTGCAGCAAAAGTTGAATGTGGTGAGGGGGTCCGCGCAGAGCAAAACTCCTGTGCTGCCAGCCGGCCAAAGTGCTGAAGTCAGAATAAAATCATGGCGTAGGCTTCCGCTGAGGGTGGACAAAGCCAGCGCCAAAAATTATGTTAAAATAGAAATGTACTCTCTTAATGCAAATGAATATGCTACACAATACAATTCCCTGTTTAACAACATGTTGGTGACATCCCCATGATTAATGAAGTGATAATTATGTTTGTGACTCTGATGGGATGTCACCGCACTAGAAACATAAAATAAAAACAATGAGGCCTTGATAGGCAATCTGCTGTGAAAAGGAACACAATTTCCCTTTTAAACATTGAACATAATTACAATTAATGAAATAACTGGAATAACGGTAAACTGAATTTGTATTTCAGTTTCCAGTTTTTTCGCTGATGGGCGAGTCCAAGTGTTCCAGCTTGGATGGGCTGGACGAGTCCATTCCTGAAAGGGGTGTGGGTAGCCGTGCTCGTTTGAGGTTTTAATAAAAGAATGACTCTAATTAATTTGGCTACGGTGTTTTGAACACTGTATACTTCTTCAGGATTTAATTCTCCACTAATCAGCCGCACTTGGGGTCACATAGCACTATTATTCCAGCCAGCAGGCCAGTTGACGTCACACAGGTTAGAAGGACACCAGAGGTCGCTGCGCGAGCTGTGCTGACGTTTCCTCCAATTGCCGGAGCGCCTGACTGCTGTGGTTTTCGGGGGGACACTTTGTTGGACCGCTTGTTATTTTCCCCCAAGAATTACCTCTTTAGCTAAACAAAGCAAGACAGTCATTTGAGTCACATAGTACGTGACAACGAGGTGAGTATGTTCTGTTCTTGCCGACCCATACTGGCGTACTCTCGGCCAAGTGTTCACGTTGGCCTGGTGTCGGCTAGGTGGTTATTTTTTGGCTTAACAAAGCATTATAAAAAAATATGAACCAGTATATTGAAAAGAGGTGGTGCACCACATTATAATTCATAACTGTTCCACATTTTCTAAAACACTTTGTTGTTTATAGGTGATTTTTCTTCGTATTGAGATGTCTTGGCTGCTGAAATGCAAAGTGTTATAACGTTTAACAATGTTCATGTTTTTGCTGGTGTTTCTTGTTAATGTATTATGGGTCTAATATTTCAGAATCATCCTTTGCTAGAGCCTGGTGATGTTCTGGTATCTGTTGATGGCCACAATTTAGTGAACATAACTATTGACAGGTAATATATGTGTTATTTCAGTTTTCCAAGTATTACTAGTTTGTTTCTTCTGTTATACAATAATACTCCATGTATACACCATAAAAATTTTCATATTTTTTCTAAAAAATATTAATGTTTTGTTTGTGACTTTTTTATTTTTACAGTGCAATAGAAATATTTACTAATGTGACAGAATTTGCTGATGTTATACATGTCAGATTGGATGAACAATACAGGATACCCATAAATGAATTGGAAGAAATGCGCCATTTTCTTATTGGGCGTAAGTACAGCACTGAGAAAAATTAATGAATTAATGGAAATATCTCTCTTGTTTGTACAGTACAGTTAGTGTTCTTTTAATAATAATGTTCATTAATGGTATAATAACTATCTTAATTTTGAAAATTTTTCTTGAAATTAAAGAACTGGTTTCTTGTGCATTATTCAGTGTGCAAACGGCAGGTTATTATTTCTTGGCATAATAGGTAATAAAAAATGTACATATAGGGTTTGCAGTATGCAACAGCAATGCTGAAAGTTATACAACTGANTTGTACAGTACAGTTAGTGTTCTTTTAATAATAATGTTCATTAATGGTATAATAACTATCTTAATTTTGAAAATTTGTCTTGAAATTAAAGAACTGGTTTCTTGTGCATTATTCAGTGTGCAAACGGCAGGTTATTATTTCTTGGCATAATAGGTAATAAAAAATGTACATATAGGGTTTGCAGTATGCAACAGCAATGCTGAAAGTTTGTCGTATTTCAAACTGTAAGTTATACAACTTACTATATTGCCAGTCATGATAGCAAATATGAGTGTGAACATTCATTACAGTACCTCAGCTCATTTTTTCTTCCTCTAGGTTGTGTGCAGTGTGGCCATAGCAAAAATGATTTCAGTTTGGTACTGATTCAACTATATTACCAATTGGCTTGAGCCACAGCCCTCAATGTCTACTTCACCATGCTAGCTGAACATACTACACACCTGAGATCTCATGCACTTAATTTTTTTAGCTCTCTCAATTTAGCTAGTACCCAGAGCATTTTTAATCGGTTACTCTCATCTCAGCTATATGGCAGACACAAAGCCTATGCAGCCATGAATGTCAACAAATTGCAGTTCTTTAATCTCTTTATATCCTGGCTTATCTTATCTCTTAAAGCAAATAGTACAGGTCAGCTCTTAGTAAATACTGAATTATAATCTCTTGTGGAACATTGATGGTGATTTGTGGTCCCACATATTTTCCCACCACACCTTCTTTGAACATTGCAGTGAATTCACTAATAAGCCATCATGCTACTTCCCGAAACCCATTCAACTTAACCAATTTAACTCCAAGGGGCACAAATCAATTACATACTAACAAATTTGGCCCTCACTCTTGCACCAATACGTTCTTTAGCATAACTGGTTTATGTCCCTTAAGTTGCACTGTCACCTCCTTGACCTTCAAAACTTCCAAATGTTAACTGGACCATGTGCACAATACCACATTCTCCTTCAAAGGTGCCTCACTGGGCCACAAGGACTTGTAGGTTTTCTAAATGATGGAACTGCTGCCCTGGTGTCAACTTCCATGATCACCGGTCACCCATTCAACATCATTTCAATGCACCAAGGCTTCATGTGTGCTTGTCCCTGCATATTGTGCAATGCATATTACAATCTTGCAATTTTCACAGCATCCATCTTAAAATGCTATACTTCCTGCGCAAAGCCCGGTCACTTCATATCTTTTCCACTTAAAACCTACCTGTTGCTTTTTCTTTGGTTATGCACACCTGTTCAACACATCCTCTATTTTCGCAAACATGACATGCTGGCACTTATCGAATGTGTGATTACCATTGCACCACTTACACAACTTGGTTTCTTTTCGCTTCCCTGATGTGCTTCCTTTGCCTTTCCACCGATACTCTGACTTTACCAAGCCTGCCCTGTTTACATTTCCCACAACTCCATTGTTCACTTTGTGCATGTTCTCCTTCACTAGTGTACTGCCTCACAAGTCTGCCATATTCCTTCCTGACACTTCCTTTACCTGTGGACATTCTCTTCCACCAATGTACCATTTCACAAGTCCACCATATTCTTTCTTGTCACTTCCATTAGAATCACAATGTCCACAGCTTCTCGTGAAGTCAGTTTATCCTTTAAAAGGAATGCCTGTTGTACAGTTTTGTCCCTGACCCTACAAACCAGATACTCACATAACATGTGATCCAAATCTGGATAGTTGAAATATGTGCTTAGCTACTGCAACTCTGCAATGCACACAGCAATTGTTCCTCCTTCTTTCTGGGTATGCTTCATAAAGTTGAAAGTTTTGATGATTTCACTGATTTTCAGGTGGAAGTGGTTTATTAACTTTGTGAACACACCCATCAGAGGTATCACATTAGTAGAATGTGGTTACAGTAATGAAGTCATCAGACCATGTAACTCTTGAGTCACACATAGTGTAAAATAATGCCCACTTGGCCACATCATGTTCATGATGAAATAAAACTGTATCAATTAACTATACAAGTTCCACGACTTCTCTAGCGCAATCTGGCGTATCACTTCAACCAGTAACATTTTTGTGCACCGAATCACACACAAAATTTTAAACCTTGTTGCTAGCCGTTACGTTTCACCATTCACACACATTGCCATGATGGCTGCTCAGCAACTGGTGCAAATTCACTTGTAGACTTATCACTTTGTTCCCTTTTACAAACCTACTAATTCCAACTCTCACAACATAACCTAATTCCAACACATACAAAGCCAACCTATTATTGGGATTTCTTCAAACATTACACCAAGGTAATAGAAAAGATACAGTAACAGGAAGCTAACTTAGGCTCAATGTCATAAGATTAGAAAGGAAAATGAATGAAATTGTTAGGAAATGAAGGCACATTAATTTTTTAGTTCTTGTTTATAATTAAATAGCACCTTTGAACCCAGATGTAATGTTGCACATGTGTCGGACTGATCTGAATTTTTACTGGTCAAATTTTGGCAAGCCAATATTTTTATTATAATTTCACAGACATAATCAAAGGTGTCCAAAACCAACCAAGGCCTAAATAATATGAAACATAAAATGTAATGAAAATAATCATACCAAACTTAAAATCTTTATAAACAGTCAGATATATTCTTGCAACATTTAAAATTCTTAATGTTATTCAGTAAACTCGTCCAAAGAGTTTGAACTGAACCTCTGTGCCCTAAGACATAAACATGTTCACTAACATGTTCTCAGAAGTTAGATTTTTTTATTGCTGGAAAACTAATTTGTAGGTGTTGCTAATTATCATCTAAATGGTTATGAAGATCAAAAAATTATTTTTATATGTTGTATATTTCTTTTATATTTTTTAATGACTTTTACGCTTTTATAATGTGAAACATTATGCATAATAGTAACTGGAGACAAGCAGCTGGAACTTTTTACATTTTGTGTTAGAAGTTCAGTACTGTACGAACAAATATAATTTTTTTTATTATTTTATAGAAAGTGAAATTACTCCTTTGCATATGTATAAATAGGAAGGTGTTTTCCCGGTTCTGTTAGAATAACCATTTGACATAGCAAAGTATGGTATGAGATTCCATACATATGTGTCAATATAGTCATTTACTAGACAAATGATGCTAGAGGAACATTTACAAATATATGTGAAAGCAAGATGTCGTTCAATGGAATTTTTTTTTTTTTTGTAATAACAACCTGAGTTCATTTCCAAGTGTTTAGTGTGTAAATGTATGGTTCAAATTTAATTTACTTAATCTGCAATCAAATGATTTTTCAGGTATTGAGGAAAACCTACATAGGGATGTGCTTGATGAAAGTTGTATACTATAGCATTTAGCAACACATTAATAAGGCCTATTACAGATTGAAAGCTACAAACTGTGTTGCTGCCTGGACAGATTTTTTAGTCAATGTTGTTGCTGTGTATTTATATCCTGATTTTCTACTTTAGAGATGTGTGAATGCACATTTATAAAGTAACCTTTCTTGCTATATATAGGTTCTATTGTATATCTGTATTTCTCTCTCTCTCTCTCTCTCTCTCTCTCTCTTTCACCTTTCCTTCCCCCTTTATCTTGAATGGCTTTTGAATTTTTAATCTGAGGAGTACACCAAACTATTATTGTTTAAATGTTTATTTTGTAATAAATTTCAAAATGGCTGCATCCAGACATTTTTATCTGAGGTGTTTTCTATGTGAGACCACCACCATTTTAAACCAAGATTTTTGTTTGTAGCTTCATGGGTAGATTATGTGTATGAAGAATAACTGTTCCTGTTATTTTGGAAAACAGCGTAATTATAAAAAAAAATTGTTAGGTAAATTTTTATTTAAATATTGGGTGAATGCACCAGTTACCGACCACGTACCAGTTCCCGACCACTTGGAAAAATATTTAAAAGTAACAGCATTTTAAAAGTTCCTTCAATCAATGTTTACTCAAAGAAGTTTAAATTTTAGGGAAATTAAATTTTACACTCTAATGTGATTTCAGCAGTCACAGGGAATTTTTATGTTTGGCACCACTGTTAATTTGGCATCTGACCGAGTGTCACAACTACATGTGTCTAAGGTAAGTAGCTATTTTATCAACCTACATCCACTTAATTTTTTGTTGTTTTAGTGTTTCTAAGTAGTTTTCTATGCTAAAAAATTATGGAAAATTGATTGAAATAATTGTTTTTTATTATTTTTTATCAAAACAAAATAAAACAGCATGGTTGGTTATGGGATCATTATTTTTACGTTTCTCTGTACCTGACCAGCGGGTCGGATATTGGGTCTTGTTTATTTTTCCAGCTGATGTGGTATTTGGACTGGCCTTATTATCAAACATATATGGCTATTACCCTCCCAATACAATACCCTCTCATTCCAATATCCGACCAGTGGTCGGCTACTGGAGCAAAGCGCTGGTCGGAAATTGGTACAATGAGCTAATCCTTCAAATTATTGGTTTCAGATGCCTAAAAAGTATACAGTTGATAATTTGGCTAATGCCATCAATGAAGTGTGGAATTGAGCTAAATTTCTAGAAACAGAAAGGAGTACAACTATTCTCATGCCACGATGATGGATAAGTTGAAAGAAAAAAGCTCCTTGGATGCCAGAAAAGGCCCTTCTATAATTTTAACTTGTAATGTAAGTAGGTTTGGGTCATACATTACATATTTCAATTTTTAGGTTATGCAAATAGAGATGTGATGCAAAATATTTTCATAAAATAAAAAAGCCCATTCTTACTAGGTTTTGATTTTTTATGTTAATGCTGTTTGTTTACATTTGTAGGCCTACTTTATTTATACGTGTTTACTCATTAAAGGGAATATTTTTGGTCCTGTATTAAAATCAATATTAAAACTACCTAGCCTAGGTCTAGTATGATGCATTTTATTAGTAAAAATGTCATGAAAATGTTCCCCAGAGCAAAACAACATCTAAAAAATTGGAAAATTTTGCCTAAATATAAGACTATATTAAATTGATTCGGAAAGGAAACAAAACTCAAAATTAGAAACATTACATGTAACAAATATGCATAACTCTAGACTTAGCCTAGGTTAGCTTGAAAAGGCCTACTCTTTAAAATCTAATTGTTGTTCATTTTTTTGTAGGAAGAAGAGTTTCTTTGTCTTTGGCTGAAGGCAATGGCAAAAAATGAAATTCCAGTTGAACCAAGACAACTGCTTGATGCTCTGGAGGATATATTGAAAAAAGAGGGAAGACCTGGAAAGAAGTGGGTTCAACTTTTTCCTCAAGAGCCATCTATATATTTCACTTCGAAAGCCAGAAGCTCTTGGCATTGCAAGATCTCTGGTGACTGAACAAGCTATTCAAAATTGGCATGATGATTTGAAGCAGCATATTACTGAGCAAACCGGAAACACTGATCTGCTTAAGGATCCTTCCAGAATCATGAATGGGGACGAGTCAGGGTTTCAAACTAACCCAGTAACATCATTAGTAATAGGGTGTAAGAGTTTTAAAGATTTATATGTAGTAAGAGGTAGTAATAAGGAGTGTACAATTGTAATGGTGACATTCGATGCCGCTGCTAAAATGGCACCCCTTTGCATCATTTACCCTTTGAAAGAATACCACCAGAAATCAGTCAAAGTGTTAACCCTGACTGATCATTGGGTAGATCAAAAGAAAGGGTGGATGACTTCACCAGTGTTTTATGGATATGTAGCAAATAATTTGTTACCTTATTTAAAAGATAAAAATACAACCTTTCCAGTATTGTATCCAATTGTTGGTCTACTGGAAATGTTTAAGCCATGAGTCTAAGGTATTTGATAAGCCATGCCAGTTCAAAACTGAACATTTATTGTTCCTTCAGTCTATGTCATCCTCTTTATGCATTTAAGAGTTCTGCAGCAGTGGTAAACAATGGTGTGGGGATGGATCTGCAAAAGAGATTTTTTATGTATGGAAGAAAATTAAAAACTACATTTTGTCAAAAGATAAGTCAGTTGAACTTCCCAGGTCAACCAACCTAGATACTCCATCAACTACTAACCATCCTGACCTGCCTCAAGAAAAGCCTGTTGAAATTCCAATCCAAGCTCAATCAATCTTGATACTCCATCAACCACTAACCATTCTGATTTGGCACAAGGAAATTCTGCTGAACTTTCTACCTTAAACAACCATGAGGGTACATCAAGCAGTAAGCATCCTGACCTCTCACAAGATATATCTGATGAACTTTCTTTTTTTATTAACCTTGACATTTCAATAACCAATAATCATCCTGATTTAATGATAACTGATTTCAATCTTGATCAAGTGGATTAATTCAATTCTGATGGTGATTCAATTTGAAACCAACCAGCAACTAACAAACCATTAGTCAATTAAAGAGGTTTTTCAACTTCAAGAAGTACCCCTCCCTAAACCAAATATGACCTGTGTCACACCTAAAGCCAATAGGCCTACAACAAATACAATCAGCCCAGCCTTTGCTGACTGTGTGGTTTGGCCCACCCAGTCACCTGTAAAAAAAGGAAGGAAAGTCTCACAAAAAAAATCAAACTTCGAGACCCTATTGGGGCTGGAGCTTGGGTGGAATACTGCGAAAATCAAAAAAGAATTGAACTATTAAAGGAAGAGAACAAAAGGAAAAGATTTTTAAGAAAGAAAGGAAAGGAAGGAGAGTTAAAAAGGAAACAAACAGAGAAAGAGGCAAAGAAAGAGAACATAAAAAAGAAAAGGAAAAATAAAGAACAATGTTTATCTTCTGAGGAAGAAGATAACGATTTGATGGAGATTGCATGCCACTCAGACTTGGATGATATTGACCTAGCCGACTTATTGGAACCTAGAACACCTACGCGGACCAACAAGCTGATGAGAAATCCATTGGAAGATGGTTACGCTTTAGTAAAATTCCAATTTGATGCAGGAAACAAAGAAGCCCATTATGTTGGAAAAATATTAAGAATGCAGGGTAGTGAGATTTTAGTTGTGTGTCTTCGGAAAAGTCATAATGTGAGAACAGACACATCAATCATTGAAAGAGACCAAATAGTATACATACTAAAACCTACAGTGTCGGGTGGTACAAAGAGACAACAATATTGTGTTTCCTTTGATATAAATTAAAAAAGTTTTAATGTTTGCTAGTAGGCTGCATACTAAGACAACTAACATGTTGTTTAAACCTTGCTATATTACCTTCTGTTGCATGAAAACATTATTTTAAGGCTTACTAAATTAGATAACATGATTTTTTAAATCAGTCACAAGTGTTAATAAATACTACAGTAAATTAATTTATAAATGCAAGAAATTATTTAGTGGTCGGTAACTGGTGCAGTATTGGTCGGTTATTGGTGATTTGGTAACTTACACAAAAAAATCTTTACAAACAATGTTAAGCAATAAAAGGCTAAAACAGAGTCTGCCACAATTAAATATAAAGGAAGTACTTTCTAATTTTATGGTGATAAATTTTTATAGTAGAATGGTTAATTTGCTGCAAAGTTTTAAAGTTTAAAAAGTTTAAACTGGTCGCAAATTGGTACAATCACCCTTCTTACCTGATAATTTTAATGATTATTTAGAGTATAGTACTTTATAAATATGTGAAAAGTTATGTACACCACAGATGTTTAAAACAATAAACATGCAAAAAATATCAGGCATAATGCAAATAAAAATAAAGATAAATCCAATCTACAGTAACTTACAACTAGGTTAATAAATTATTATTAAATCTCAGCATCTTACAGTTTGGTTGTTGCATCAAGGACTTGTTTGTTTGGTAAGTGTTTACAATCCAATTGTCACTATACAAATGCTCAGTTCATGATTTTTTTTTTTTTTACTCTTATAGCTTGTCTAATAAAGAAAACTATCTTTTCATCAACAAATGACCTATTTTGATCACATTGAATGTGTACATGAAATTACTATTTCTGTCATAACAAAATGATTGGTAACCTTAAACAGTATATTTTGCAAATACNTGAATGTGTACATGAAATTACTATTTCTGTCATAACAAAATGATTGGTAACCTTAAACAGTATATTTTGCAAATACATGTTTAACTTCAAATATTTTTTTCCATTCAGTAACAGGATTTTAAAATGTCCTACTTTATTAAAAGTATGTTGTTTTTGCTTTCTTTTTTTGTATTTTAATTTATTTTCAAAAGACAAAATTGATTTTTTTTTAATTTCTATTTGTTTTTATGTTGAAATGCCAGGTATTTTGAAATTTATTATATTAGTTATGGAGTTTCAACTTAATTTTTTTTTTGCAGTTCATTTTAAGCGCAACTTCACTTCCGCGCTTTTAAGTGGCAATGGCAATAGCAAAGAAGATGAGAATTTGGTTACTTCTGATGAAGAAATTCTATTTGAAGTAACTAATAATACTGATAAAGATGTAATGGACCAAGAGTAAGTAGCTGATCTTTCATAAAAATTAATTTTCAGTGCAATTATTATGTTAATGTTAGCTGGGCATCTAGCTGGCTGCCAGGTATATTCTGTACCATATAAGAAGCCCACTTTTTGACAGCTCGACGAAAGTAGCGCCACTGTTTACATCTGACTACGTATCCTTCCGCCATCAGCTGGTCCGTCACGTCGGGGCTGTATTTTTTATCAACACGCTGTCAGCTAATCCACTTCTCATTGTACTGTAATGCTAAACAAATTTTAAGATATTTTAAGACTGACATCTGTCTAAAAATATAAGTAGGTTATAAAGTTAAAAATATATAAAATGTTGCAAATAATTAGATATTTGATAACTCTTTTAATTTGTCCGAGATAGTGAATTTGGGTTAAAATTTGCGAGACAGTCTGTTGTATCCATTATTACACTTTGGACGTTATAGCTAATATATTCGAGTTGGAAATATGTGACGTCGNGAGACAGTCTGTTGTATCCATTATTACACTTTGGACGTTATAGCTAATATATTCGAGTTGGAAATATGTGACGTCGAATAACGTTAGAGTTGCTTAAAAACTATTCACGCGTGTCTACAGAATCAAGGAGATGGGTTTCTAGAGAACAATATGGCATATAATTTACGTAGACGAACGATTACCAACTGGATATAAATGACTTGTACTCCAAATCGTTGTATATGAAATATATGTTACTTTAAAAATTATGCAGAGCTCGTGGAAAAATATAACTATTTGCATATGTTTGTAAATTCGTTATATATCGCGCAGGAGAGAGGTTCATTTCTGGCTGGTAATAGCTCGCAGAATATCCTATAGATAGCGCGCAGCACATCACGACGAAGTTTTGAGTAACTCTCTTTATGGTCAAGAGATAGCGTATTTTTTAAAGTTGATAATTCTTATGTTACGGGCTGGAAATATATTTAAAATTAGTGTTGTTTCGTCAAATTATTAGAAAAAATAATTACACAATATTATGTAATATTTCTGTATGCTTTTGGAATTAATATCATAGACGTGTTGAAAGCAAGGTTTGAGATGGATGATACAACGTGAAAAAGCTTTCTGAAGTTAGCACAACTTCAGAAAACTTTTCCACGTCGTATCGTTCTATTGTACATTTCATTTTGATCACCTAAACATAACTACATTATCACGAAGTTTAGTTTTTAACACTAACAACCATTGTTTTGTGACGTCGTAAAATAAAATGTATTAATAAATCTACGAACTCTTTCTTATCCGCGTATCTTCTGCTTTTCTGGTGCGCATCGGCAGTGCACTCAGAATAGCCAACGTAATTTTAACTTTTGTTCGTTCGTGCATCAGCTGATACAGGATTTTGTAAATGGCGCTTTGTTTGTTTTGTATAAGTTAATTGCCACTCACTGACTGTCAGAAAGTGGCCTTCTTATACGGTATGGACAATAATATGCTCATGTGGCAAAGAAACTGGCTGATGATGGAAATAAAGTCAGTAAATGTAACTAAGATTAATGGAGGGATTCAGTTTTTTCATGTGTGGAATAAATAATAAATAGATATACTAGTGTTAACATTAAGTTATATGTACATTTGTGCCAACTTCAAACTTTTTGCTAATACTATTATTATGAGATATGTAAATTAACATTAACATTTATTTTTATGGCCATTTAGATTGCCTTGGTTTTAGCTTTGCCAGAGTAACGTCTAATATTATTTAATTGTGCAAATAAGGTCGTATTTGTAATGAGAGAACTTCATTATTCTACTTTCATGAAATTAAAAATGTAAACCATGGATAAGTTGATTTTTCACAAACATTCTTGTCAGAAACACTAAATTTCTGCATTTTTTGTAAACAACTTAATAAAAATTGTAACCATTCTGAAAGAAAATTTACTATCATCTTATCAGAAACAAATTATCACATTTATAAAAGTCATTGTATTACTTCCAAACTATTTAATGTTTTATGTATAGATTTTAATGAGTGTACAAATAAGACTGAACTTAAAAGAAAAATATTTTTTCACTCAACTTTATTAAATGTATTACACCAAAGGGGGTGAATAGCATGTTCATTATAAGGTAACAATGTCATTGGATTTGGAAGAAATATATGGAAAGTGTATGTTTTTNGGGGTGAATAGCATGTTCATTATAAGGTAACAATGTCATTGGATTTGGAAGAAATATATGGAAAGTGTATGTTTTTCTTTGAAAAATCTTAAACAGCTTGTAATAATAGTATAAAAATGAGTCTTTTAGGACAGACTACCCTTGTTGAAGTTGATTAATTTAATCACATAAGGAGCCAGGTGAACAAACTCATAGTGGCCATTTTGGATTTTTGGGCAGTGATNAAGTTGATTAATTTAATCACATAAGGAGCCAGGTGAACAAACTCATAGTGGCCATTTTGGATTTTTGGGCAGTGATCTCTGGTGACAACCTGATGACCTTGAGATAATCCTAAAATAACTTTAAACACAAAAATTACAAATAAAATACTAAAATTTACACAATTTTTTCAGAAAGAAGGAATAAAAAAATTTATTCATATATATATAGTTACAATTTCTCAAAATCAGTGGACTTAGCCAGGTTATTTAAGGAATGGAGCTCTTAATTATATAAAAGTTTAATAATAATTTCCTAAATATAAATCATATGTCCATATTTGACAGATCCAATA
This sequence comes from Clitarchus hookeri, assembly GCA_002778355.1. Classification (NCBI taxonomy): domain Eukaryota; kingdom Metazoa; phylum Arthropoda; class Insecta; order Phasmatodea; family Phasmatidae; genus Clitarchus; species Clitarchus hookeri. The sequence continues at coordinate 155,220 of NQII01004269.1, forward strand.
TTAACAATAAAGTTCATATCACATGTTTAAACAGTCCCACCTTAATTCAGTCCAGTTTGAACCAATCCAGAATGTTATATTCAATTCTAAGCACCCCCATGCACAATAACACTCTAATTGTCAGATACCACGCCCTCTCATCTGTCAACACCACACACACTTTTGTCTGCTATCATCTTGCTCCCTCCGCCATCGTCTGTCCTCTCTGCTGATTTCCTTCACTGCACCAGACTTTCTTAAATGCCCTACTTCAGCCAGATAGCTACTACAAAAACTACCGGTCCTTTGGTCGTGGCTGTATTTATAGACTGTGCCAACCACAGTCCAGAACCTTCTTCAAATGCTGCTTTACACCAAGGAACATGATTACCAGAAAATTCTTTCTCATCCTCTCAAGTTGTTGACTCCTCCAGCAGGAGGGAGGAGAGGCTGTGACGCCAGGTTGGCTGACAATCATTCCCCCGGCTGCCAGGCGACAGAGCAATGAGCAGGTCTCCTAGAGGGAGGGGAGGATTGAGGTATTTAACCCACTACAGCGTTGGGACCATGCATAACCAGGTAACACGGTACCCAAGCCCAGTGCAGGAGTGTGTAACAATATTTAGGAGGTTGATGGGTACAACTTTTATGGTAAAAAATGGCAGACCATTTCCTTTTGGTACACAACTGGTGAGCAACTGATATTTCATTGTCCTAATAAGGTAATGGAGGGTAAGCGCGTGCAATTAGTTGATATTTTATGATAAATTATTACCTGAAATAATAATTTTTTTTTAAGTATTCTTACTGCTTGGTAACAAGAAAATCAATGAAGAATATAAGGAAGTGCAAAGATAATTCTATGTTGAACAGATTTATTTTATCATGCAAAAATACAAAACTGCAAATGTGCACACTTACTTGACCTTTGGAGATAAGTGTGTGCAGTTTGTCAGCCAAGTGTGCTCATATGTTATTTTTTAATTGCACATTTTATATTACACCCAACAAAATCCAGTTCTTATCATTTTTATGCTGTTTGATATTCTAATTGCATGTGTTAAATTACACATTTTATATTACACCAAACAAAATCCAGTTCTTATCATTTTTATGCTGTTTGATATTCTAATTGCATGTGTTAAATTGCACATTTTATATTACACCAAACAAAATCCAGTTCTTATCATTTTTATGCTGTTTGATATTCTAATTGCATGTGTTATTGCTTGGTTTGCAGATTTGCAAATAAGTCCAAAATATTTAAGTCACAATATTTTAACAATAATCACAAATAAACACCCTGCTTCCTTTGTATAACGAACATAGCCCATGCCACCACTCGTCACAATCGCAAATTGTACCCAGTCATTATCATCGCACAATTCATCACATCCATGACAGATGTACACAGCTGAATACGATGGTTCACCAATAACATTGTAAGAGCTAAATATTAACTTTCGCGTTGCAGAAGTTGCTGACTTTGCATTTCCAGATTTGTCCTTATTTTTTATTTTCACCGACTGAAGATTTGTCTTGGCCAGTGCCCCTTCAGCTTTTCTTGGTGCACTTACTGCCTTCTTTTTTTCTTCTTTACATTTCTGTTTCCCCACAAGTTGGTTTTTAGATCGCGTCAATGTTAATATCTCAGATTTATGCCTGACCCATTTTCTTTTGCTATGCCTCTGGGCTTTTGGCAAGGGATAAATTGCTGTAACTTGAACAGTTGGTGACATGGAAGTACTTACTTTAGGAATATTTTCTATCTGTGGTTGTTCTTTTTGCTCTCTTTGTATAACTACATTCTCTTCTGTACATTTCTCCTCAATGCTCTCTTCTAGTTGTTGTGCATGAGTTTCGACTGCATTTTCAGCCTCTTGTATTGATGTCAAATCAATGTCTTCATCAACCAGCAACTCAATCAGTGTAGGCTCAGCAGGCAGAAAAACTTCTTCTGAGAATGCATCTGGATTAAAAGGGTAAACACCAGTGTCCCTGAAAACTGCTACAGCTTTTCCTACTGTTGCCACTCTTTCAAAAGTATTACAGAATAAACCAAACACTTCCATCTGTGTGACTGCACTCCCTGGGTGACTACATAACAATTTTTTCAATTTAATTGCAACAGAATTTTCTTAAATGGTGCAAAGATTACTTTGTTGAGAGGTTGTAACATGTGACTTGCATGGGGTGGCAGTGTCAAGAGAAATATGTGGTTTTTCCTATAAAATGCAATGGCAGAAAGAGAACAATGAGAGACATGGTTGTCCAGAATCAATACAACGGTTTCTTCCTCAGAAGGCTTCACGTGTTTTGCGTGTTGCTGCAACCAAACAAGAAAGAGCTGTGAATTCATGTAACCTGATTCAATTATCAGTCCAAGGGTTCCTGTGGGAGCATTATTGTAGATATCTGGTTTATTTCATTTGCGTAGAAAAATTAAAGCTGGTGGCAGGAAATTTCCTGTTGGGTTCACAAAAAAAGACACCTGTTTTGACCTGTCCTCTCTCAGATGACTTCATTTTTTTTCACAGATATTTTTGCTGCAATTTAGCTGTTTTTTTTTTTTTTACAGGAACAGTCAACACACCTCTCTCATCCATGTTAAAGATTCTATGAGGAGGGAATTTGTACTTCCTCAAGAATTCTCAAAGATTAACAAAATATTCATGCATCTGTACCTCGTTTAAGCGCATGGCTCTCCCTAAGCTACATTCCTGAGGCGTAAGTTGTGAAAGAACAGAGCCTTCAAGAAATATGTAGACCCAGTCTTTACCTACAATTTTAAGTTAATTATTAAATTGATGCCCCAATCCGTTTTGTTCAGCAAATTTGTATACCACTTTCATCAGTGTTTCCCTGTCATTCCGTAGAACCTAGCCTCAAAATATTAAACATACTTGGCCAGTTGGGCTACCATTTCTTTACTGAGCACCTGACCCATAGAATCAGAGACAAAACTCTGAAATCATAATGAAACCTAATTTAGTAACTTTTTCAATCTCTCATGTCTTCAACAAGACCTGCATGACATTATTTTATTAATATATAAGATAGTTTGACATCTACAGGTGTTCCCGCCTGCGGCAGGGTCAACAGCTGAGATGAGAGAAGGCTGGCGCTATAAAGAGCCAGCTGTGTGTTTTTTTTTCCTTCGTATATTCACAAATTGGGTGAATGTTTAGTTTCATAAATAAATGTGGATTTCAAAAACTGTGCAACACAGATCTAGCGCCAGGTAGATGGGCCCCTTAATACAATTAATTGAAAATTACTCACTAATTCAAGTTTCTTCCTAATTGTTGCTTCACTAGCTACAATGATCTTGGCAGTAACCATCTGGTTCATATTTCACCGATTAATTTTTTTGCATCATCTAACTGCTTTTGGTTGAGACAAGACTGGTAGTTTTTTCTGTTATATTTTCCCATTATGATTAACACAAACTGTAACACAATGCATAAAGAAATACAAACGTTTGCCATGTACTGGTTGCTAGAGCAAATTATAAACAATGTAGCTAATAAAATATATGAGAAGTTCATTGGAGGCTAAGTGTGCGCAATATAGACAGGAACTCTGAAAACATCACTGTTATCTGGCAGACCATGGGGAGTATTGGGAGTAGACATAATGGAGCTGAAACAGAAGCAGTATCTAGTGATCCAAGATTATTTTTCTAAGTTCCTGGAGGTGGTGAGTTTGAATAGAACAACATCCGGAGCAGTAGAAGTCAGGATGCAAAATATTTTTGCCAGGCATGGAATTCCAGAGGTAGTCAGAACTGATAATGAGACCCAGTTTACATCATTGGAATTCCAGCAGTTTGCCAAGGAATACGGCTTCAGTCATAGGACATCTATCCCACGCTTTCCTCAGTCAAATAATGAAGCAGAGAAGGCAGTAGACATTGCTAAGCGCATTCTGTCAAAATCGGAAGATCCCAATCTTGGCCTTCCCTCCTACAGATGCTTGCCTCTCAAGTCAGGTTTGTCACCAGCTGAGTTAGTGTTCGGGCGGAAGCTGAGAAATATGTTAACCTTGTTACCGCCACAACTTCGACCAACGTGGGACGATGAAGCTGCCGTACAAGATTTTAAGTGTAAGAAAGTGTTAGAATGGTGAAGAAACCTCAACAAATAAACTTGTAGAAACAATAGTGTTTGTGTTAGGGCTACACTTGGGTGTACACATATAGTTAAGTTAATGCAGAGAACTGTTTATGCCAATGGGGGAGATATGTTTGAGATAATGCAGTGAGCTGTGACAAAAGTGAGAGAAAGAGGGATGTAGGGTAGGGAGATTATGCATAAAGAGGTTGGCAGACCTGAGCGAGGACATACAGTCTGAGACTTGGTCATGGTGGACGAGACATGTTTTGTAATAAGCACTACAATATCAAAAGGCACTGAATAATTCAAGTTCAGCTATATTATTGTTCCCTTTGAGAGCCAATTATGTTTCTAAGCAAGATCACTCAGCATAACTCACAGTAAAATCAACATTTAAACACTATTTAAATTGCTAACAGGTGTGGATCTCCTCCAACATCATGGCAGATCTCAGACTGACCTCTTACAATCCTGCAAGATGTTACTGAAGAAATTCTATGACAATTCTCACATCTAGCAGAACGTAGGACATTATGGGACCTATCCATTCCACTTAAAAGAGAAACTCAATATTTTAAAACACATTTTTATTCACTAGCACAACTCACTTCCTCATACACTAAGTCACTCTAGTACATTGTTAATACATTGTTAATCTGTTTACAAATAAGTATAATTATCCTATCCTCCATTATTTACATGCTATGCCCTTATCTTAATACAGAAGATTAATCATTAATCCTACACTTCATATTTCTGTTAGTAAACTTCATTTGACATACTACTAATAATTACATGGAGAATACGAAGTTTACATCTGCTTAAGCAGTCGCCGGTGCTCCAAATTGTAGCATATTCAGAATTAAAAAATAATGAATCTGCCCACAAGCGGGGCATGGCCAAACTTCTTGTGAACACAAAGCCGGCTCGCATGCCATCTATCCAAATAATTACAACTTTAATTCTAGCCGACCACAAACTCACAAGAAACTCTTTTTCAAACGTTAACAGGAATATTAAATTATGTCAATTTTAGTAGTTACAGTCTCAACTAAATAGAGTACGTCAGCTATAACGCAAGGTGACTTTATGAAATCCTGAAGATTACTTAATAGTATGATGAGTGGGCTACCCATCTCACTGAAGGTAGACGACTCTCGCAGCCTAGGTCAAAGACAAATCAGACAAACTAAGTCTCAGCTGAATAAGACTCTTGGGCAGCCCGGTCAAGAGCTGTTATAGTGACCGTCTTCCATCATAGTGCATGCTGGCCCTGCCGGAACTCTCACCTCTTTGGCTCTTGCAGAATACTTAATGGCCGACATGCGTGACATCCTGCATGCTCTCGCATAATTAACATTCAGCGGTGCAGCAAAGTTGCACACTGAATGGAAGGCGTTTAATCGCTTACCTTCAAATGTGGGGCATGCACGAATCTGCTAATGAGCTATTCTTATACGGAGATGATCACCCGGCCATTTACACATCCTGCGGCGGCTGCGACCCATCCACACACACCAAATACCATTAACACAGGGTCGCCGCATCTCAATGAGTAACAGTGTCTTGGTGATGAACTTCTGGCCGGAGTTTAGCAGAGGAACCTTCCAAAATCATGCATTTTCTATGGCCCACTTTCTAGTGGCCAAATGCCCTCATTCCCATAATCTTACTAGCTCCAGTTCCTTATTCCTAGCTCCCGTGATCTTCGCCAGTTGTACGTGCCTCAAACACCTCTGGTTTCTTTTTGGAAAAACTAGGGCTCTCTGTGAAACTTCAGTTCCTTACATTATGTGAACACTACTACAAGGATACAAAAATTAATGCCCTAGCTTATACTATTGTGTTTAAATTATATTAACACTTGGGCTTCAGGCCCGTCTCCTCAAACTTCATAAAAAAATTTTTTGCATGCATATAGAGAAAAGTAGGCTCATTAGTTATATCCATAACTTCTTGTTGGTTTTGTGCTAACCTTTTGAGAATCGTGTTATTCAAAATTTAATATTACCTGGGTGCTCACAGAAATTAATAAAATACAAATAGGCTGTCAAAACAGTATGTTGCAAGAAAATTATAAAAATGAATTGCAGTGTGTGTAAGTGGATTGCAGTGCTTTCTTATAGACCTTTGGTCAGGGGCACTCATACATACCATTTACAACTGTGGGGCATATTATTTTGCAGTCATAGTAAGATAAGCATAAAATTTTATACAAAAATATTATATTAGTTGATTATAATTAAATCTGAATAGGTCTTGGGGCCTAACTAGACCCACATCAATGCACTCAATTCTCTTGAGTGCTAACAAATTGGATATGCAAAGGATTTGAAAAATGTGAGGATAATTAACTTACAGATTAGTTAAGTTTAATTTAAGCTACACAGGTGAACGGCAACCTTTCAGCTGGCTTTTTTTAAAAATGCAGTCAATAAATCCAGTATGTTGTTAACTTGTGTTATTTTTTAAAAGTTTGCTTCAAGTACAAACAATGTAAATGGTGGCCAGTATGTGATGTCCATAATGCTTTTTTATTGTACACCACCAATGTTTTTTCCAACCAGTTGTGGACCTAGGTTGTGTGAGTAAAAGGTCTTGTGTCACAATCAATGTAATGTTACAATTTTCCAAAGTCTGTTGGCTTAGCCATATTCCTTAAGGGATTGAGGTTTTTGCTAAATAAAAGAGCTAATAACAATTTTCTAATTTTATTTTTTAAAAATTTGGAAAAACACTCTAAACCAGTACTTCTCAACCTTTATGAGACAGCGGCCCGGTAAATTCGTTTGATATATGATGACGGCCCGGCACCATCTAATTTGCTTTTAAATAACATACCGTTTTTATTTAAGTTCATGTATTACATAACAATGACAACATTCATAGTATATTTTAGTCTCAGACCAACATAATAAAATTAAATTATGCTAATTGTTATTTACATACTCCATTATAATAACCAAATAACTTTGGCTTATAATTAATTATTGTAGTATTAAATTTAATTTAGTGATGTTTTGAAAAATAAACCATAGTGAGAAAAATATAAGCATTGGAACTCACAATTGAAGTCAGCTGGGCAGGGGAAGTTTGAAGAGGATGTTTACTGTCTGTGAAACACTTGGGAGTTATATATGCCTACACATGCTGGGTATTTATAAATGCAAAGTATGTAATTTAAATTTCAATATATAAAATTGAATCAATATTTCAATAATAAACACTAGTTTTAACACTGAGTAATAATAACATTCAAAAACTCAGCATTTTAATACAAATTTATAGTTATTGCAAAATTTGATTTGGTTTATTTTGTAGCCATTTCAGCTTTTGTAGGTTTTATCTAAGTTTGTCACTAGTGAGACTTTTGTTGCTGCTTTTCCTGTCCTCCAGCTTATTGATTCTGGGAAGAATTGAAGTGATAGCCAAACGAAGGCAGTTAGAAAGTTGCAGGCAGTTCCTCTGTTTTGTTTTAAGTACAGTCAAGGCACAAAATGCAGTTTCACAAAGATGTGTCTTGGAAAAACTAAGAACAAATCTCATTGCTATTTCATGTAAATATGGATATTCATTTTTCATTTTTATCCAGAATTTCAAAAATTCATAGTATTAAAAGAACTTGCTAGTCCTTTGTCTGATGATAGTTCCTTAAATTGAAGTGTTTCTTCACGGGGAAGGGATGTCTCCATGTATTCAACAAAAGGATTTACAATCCACATATTTTCGTTTCGGGATCCTCGTGTTCAGGATAATATTTTTCAAACGACATCAACGACATTTTCAAGTGATCAACGATAATATCTGAAACTGAAGTCTGTGCAGAAAAATCATCAGTTTCCATAATGTAATCTCAGCATGACTAAAAAATTTCAAAATTTTTTTTACTACTAAAATTATATTAAGCCAGAGTATGAATTTCTTTTTTAATGATTCAGTGTTGTTTCAAGCATTAAATATTGTTGCATCGGGACCTTGTATCTTTAAATTCAACTCCTGTATGTAAGAAAATAGGTCACAGAGATATGCCAGCTTGGCTATCCATTCTTTATCCTGGAAAAACTGCGACAAGTCACTTTTCTTATCAATTAGAAACAGCTAAACTGCCTTTCTGAGCTCATATAACCTCTTGAGAACGTTACCATGGGACAGCCAACGAACTTCCCAATAGAAAAAAAGATTTTGATGATCACAGCCCATTTCTTTGCTTAATGCTTTTAACAATCTTGTATTCAAAGCACTGTTTTTTATATAATTAATAATTTTAACTGATTGAGACAGTACTTCATTAAGCTCAGATGCCATTTTTTTTTGGAGGCCAAGTTTTGCCTATGAATGTAGCAATGCGTTGACAAAAAGTTATTGCAAGGAAGTTTTTAACATTAGTAACTAAACCTGAATTTCTAACCATAAGACAAGCAGCTCTGTCAGTACAAACCCCAACACAATTTTTCCATTCCAGACCTTTCTCTTCAATGAAACCATTTACAACTTTGAAAATTTCACTACTGGTGTTGTGTGTAGGTAATTAAGAAACACTCAAAATCGCTTCCTTCATATCACTTACATCATGGTCAATATCAAACATATGTTACTAAAATAATACTGTTCTGAATATCTGAAGATTCATCCAGCTGTAATGCAAAAAATTTTGAATTTTGAATTTTTTCAATGATTTGTGTTTCTGTGTCTTTTGCCATGTCAGATATGCCTTTCTACTGTATCATTGAACAATGGGATGTCTTTCATTTTACTTATCATAGACAGGCCTAATACTTCATTACAAGTAATAATTAAAGAAGTCTTGATGAGTTCTTCACCAATGGAATATGGCTATTTACATTTAGCTATCTGTAATGATATTGAATACGATGGCATTAAAAGTGAATTATTAGTTGTTGAAGCTTAGGAAATAATTTTCTTTTGTTTTTTTTAAGTGCATCTCTTTTACGCATGAAGAAATCAATGGGTTTGTTTACTAGATCTGGATGTTTTGTTTTGAGATATAGGGTAAGTTGTGAAGGCTTCATAGCTTCATTTCCCAGAATAGTAGCACAAATTACACACTGAGGTCGTGGTAACTCTTCACTGTCAGGGCACTGGATGAAAATAAATTTTAAATAGCTGTCGAAGTACTTACGAGTAAATGTCCACTTTTTCTTTTGGGTACTGGTAGATTTCCACTCGAAAGGTATATATTTCTCATGATAGTAAGAGAAAACTGGGGAAACAAAATATGAATAATATTCTGCGTCTGATAGGGGTGGAGAAAAATGATTGTCCTGGAGAACCTCGCGGCTCGGTGTAATTGAAGCTACAGCCCACTACCAAGCACTGCTATAAACAATTTATTTCATCAATAAAGGCTGTCACTTGTTATTTACAGCTAATAATTATATAACCATCCCTCACCTCACGGATATTAAAACAATCAAACACTTAAAACCACTCTTTATAAACAGGTTTATACCATCTACTGAATTATTATTAAAATTATGTATTTGCTGTTTGACATTTTCAGTATTTACAATCAAGTCTGTATCACTTGTCCACTCAGTCCCACCTTATTTCAATTCAGATATTACCAGTCTTTCTTGTCCGGAATGTTCTGGAGCCACACAGCACTTCTGTACACACGTACACTCTATTTGTCAGGTAACTCCCCCCCCCCNCTCTCGCTTATAGCTGCTACACACACTCACCCACCACAGTCTTTGTTTGCCATCGGTTCACACTTTGCTGCACTTTGCCTCTGGTGATCACAGATTGCTGACCTCTGGATGTGGTGCTATTTATAGGAACTGGCACTCATCAAAAACAATCCTCACACATCTCCGGCCACACAGAGAGGGAAGACGTCCAGAAAGGTTGCGCAAAAGGCCACAGGCACCATGCACTCCAGCAGGGAAAAATAGAGGTGTGGTAGCACTAGCTCATGTCAGTACCAATTTCCCCCCCTTTTTTACACTATCTGGTGACATAGCGGGTCCACCCAATCAAGGGGCCAGGGAGGGCGGGTCAAGCCGCAGCAACCGACCCCATTGATGAGCAGAGAAGTGACACAGTACCACTTCTTCGGGGAAGGGCCTGTATGCAACAGTAATAATGACAAGTATAGTGTTTTACAGCATTAAAAAACCTAACCCATAGAATACTGTATATATTCATTTCACAGAATTCATGAATATACAATGAAAACATGTGCTTATGTTTTCAATGACTGAATATATTGCACATGTCAGAAAGTGTTTAAAAGTGTAATATGAGTATAATCATAAAAGCAAGCATTGCAAGTTCAGATTCTTTGCCACATATAGCTAAATTTGAAGGCAGAAGAAACAACCAACACATGTAAATTTCTAATGGAACTATTCTAAGCCCATATGGATTTGTGGGAGTGAGTTTTCTCGGAGGAAGTGAATTGATAACCATCAATGAAGTTGTGGAAATTTTCCTGGCATATTCCAACCTTTCAGCACAGAAATGTCACAAGTATGAAATATACCTGGTTTATTTTGTGCATTGTTACATTGTGCTAATGCACTATGTGGCTCACTGGACTGGTGTGGATGGAGCCAAGTCACCCCATTCAATACATCATAACGGTTGCTGGTAGAAGCACTAGAGGCAGCGGCAGGTGTGTGCTCTCATCTTGATGGCTGAGTCTGCTATGAGTGTAGCTTGTAGATGCCCCTCCCTTTCCCTCATGTTTTATGTCACTGCATATATCACGAAGAAGATGATGTTTGATAACATTATGAATGCAAGAAAATCAGTTATTGGAGAGTTCAGCATCGTCCCCACACTGGTAGAGCACTACACCTAATTTTTCTTGACTGACATTCATTTGCAGGTGTAGATGACACATGGGGTCACACCTGGCAAACGTGGGGCATTCACTAAATAGCACCTTGATTACCTTGATTGCATCCTCGTTCTGCTGGTACCACTGGTGGTGCATCTGTGACAACATTAGGACTATTAATGCAGTGGTGATGACTGCAAAATCCTTGATGTAACCACATAGCCAGTTGATTCACCCTAAGGGTGAGTGAGTGAAGAGATTTGGGCGTCTCTTAACATTGAGGTCTTTAGAGCCGATTCACCCAAAGAATTTCCTTAATTGTTTTCATGTGAGTGGTTGTCTGCACTCATCGATCAACTAGATAGGTTTACTGTTGGGCTCATTTCCCCCTCTGTTGGCACCATGTCCCAGATAATTAATACTTTTCTGGCCAATATGACACTTAGGCACTGCACACATAATGACATTTATGGCCAGTCATTCCAACACAACTAACGAGTGATTAAGATGGTGTTCTCAATTCTCCAGTCATGCCATCACCACTACATCATCAAGGTAGGCTAAGGTGAACTCGTCGATTAAATCATCTAGTACCCTTAACATCATGCCATCATAGGCCATCTTAGATGTTCTGTCACTGTCTTCTATTCACACTGGAGCCTGCCAGTAACCACTCTTCAGGTCGTTTGATGACAGGACCTTGGCTTGCTCAAGTGAATTAAGAGCATCTCTGACACTGACATAAGATGGCAATACGCTCTTGGTCATGTGATTCACTGGTCGGAAGTTGACACTTAAACACCCGGCATGTGCCTTTTTTTTTTGAGCCTGTGTGTTTGCAGAGCTGTATACACTACTAGCGGTTCAATTATACCATCATTGAGCATTTCTTGAATCTGTTATGTAAATATTTTGGATTGATTATATAGGTAACATTAAGGTGGTGTGTATACATGCTGTTCTTGCATTAGCTGGATTGTTTGTTCGGCTATGGTGGTCCATTAGAGTGCATCATGGATGGAGAACACATCCTGCCACTTGTTGAGGAATCACTGAAAACCTCAAGATACTATGGGATAATATTGTTGTCAAGCTCCACTAGATAGAGTGTGAGTGTTGTGTAAGCTGGCCCCTGATCAATATTGTAAACAGTGTGTTCTTCCTTTAGGCCAAAATGGATGCGTCATGCTGCTGGTTCTACAATGGTAGTCTGTTAGGTCCTCCCTGATGTCGGGTGGCACTATTGCAGTGGTGGTGATAATTTCAAGGTCGTATATACACACAGTTATGGTTGTCTGGCCAAGAGGTTTTTCAGTCTGGGTGCCGGATGCAAGCTGTATGGTATCTGTTGTGGGAGTAATGTCAGCTGTGTTCACAGAACATGGAGGCACAAAACTATGAGAAGTGACTGAATCAATAAGGCATGACAAGGTTGACCATTGACATAAACAAGTATATGGATAAATTGGATGTGATTGCTACCTATCTGATTCAGAAGTAACTGTTGCGGCATCAAGCTGGTACCACTGGTCAGTACTGGGGTGTCAGGAGCATCCAGCCACCTAGCCCCTGTTTTCCAGTCCACTCTGTTTGCTATTGTTGGTGCAACTACAGTTCAAATGAGGGTTTTTTGGGCAGGCACTGTGGCAGTGAAATTGCTGGCCTTCACAATACCAGCATGTAAATAGGGGTGGTTTATCCTTATCTCAACTACTCATACTCGTGTCACTCCCGTTCCCGGTATGTGCACCATTATTATCATTGTTCATTCCCAGTTTTTGCCAAAATATAATTTGGTGGTTGTTAATTTGGTTACGTTATGGTCCAGAAAATCACAAAATATGTTTACTTAGTTTGTCGTCCATCACACTCTTGTCAATACATCTTTGCTCATGCATCCATTGTGTGGTGCCAAAATCATGATCATGGCATGATTGACATGGGTTACACTCGAGAATGATAATGACATGCATGAACTCATTCAGTCCACTATGAAGCAGTGGCACCTAAGCCGCCAGGAATTCCAGTCAAACTGTTTCATCTATCACCTATAACACTTCCCATTCTGGCAGCTGTGAGTAGAAGCATTTGACATGATGCTCTTTCCTGGTAATAAAGGTCATAAAGGATTCATGCAGTTGCTGATCTTCCAACATAAATGGACTCTGTGCTTGCAGCGATGTCAATGCACCAACATAACAGTACTGAAAAGTTTGAATAAATGTATCCTACTGCATATTAAAATTGACCCATTGTGCGCTTCTCCCATGAGCTGTCCATCCATGCAACTCGACCGCTCTTCAATACAAACATTGTAGCACTGCAGGCATGATGTACAGTCCTTGATAAAAGCCTGCTGGTCCTCCATTGGCAGTCCCCCGAATGTGTGCAGTGAGTGAAATTGTGACAATGTTGGATTGCTCGCTGTGTGGCAGTGAGCAGTACAATGGGTTACAGTTCCTTCCACATGGTTGTGGCCAAGCAGTTAACAGTGGCTTTGGTGGAGTAGCTGTTGCGGTAGTCATAGATACAGGTGCTATTGTAGGCATTGTGGGTTACAGGAGGATAGGTACTGGTGTAATAGCTGGTGGTGGCAGGAATGACATGGCAAAATATGGCTACAGCAGAGGTATAAATGGAGTAACTGGCAGTGGAGGGGGAGAGAATGCGCTGAAAAGGCCAGTTTGAAGAATATGGAGTGAGCAAGCGGCATGTTGTTTACATCTCACGCCACGTGCTGGGCGAGTGGGTGTGACTGCTCTTGCATGCCCATCACAGTCATACACTGCAAGCTGGTAAACTCTTTGGCAAACAAGGTGCATATTTCGGAGTCCAGCAAACAGTATCCATGAACACGTCTAGTACACACAGCACACCAGAATATTTCTGATCTCTCCTCCCTTCACGTGTAGGTCTGTGACATTTCATTGGTTGGTAACATGGGCTGGTAAGCAGGTTCTGGTATGGGGAGCTATGTGCTTAAACTGGAGCACTCGAAGGTGCAGGGCCACATGCCTGCCCTTTTTGCTGGGTTTACACATGTATCGTGAAACATTTGGGCACATGAGTTTTACTGAAGATTCAGTGTTCCAAGTCTGTTGCACACCAAATTATTGCTCTTTTGAAAGATAGAAGGGTTCATTTGCCTGTCTGAAAGGAAGTTATGTTCAAAACACAGTACATTGACACATTCAGTCCAATCAGAATTATCCCACAGCTTAGGAGCAGGGGAGAACTGCCGCATGGACTGGGCCATTCACCTTGGCCCCAACCAACTGATCATATATTTTGTGCTGTGCTTTCATGAACACTATGGCTGGCCAGTTGTATGAAGGAGCCAAGGCACCTCCATGCCTGGAGGAGATTTTGTGGCAAAGTATAAGTGAAACATAAAATGATGCCAGTGCTGATGTAAGTCCAGCATGCTAAGCAACTGTCTATGCTTTATCCCATACAATAAAAGCAGAGGACATGTTAAATGACATGGCACAAAAAGAGAAAAGAAGACTGGTACTGTAAATACTTTTTGTTGCATTCTTTCTTTAATTTAAACATATGTTACATACAGTAAAATATTAATATATATTTGATAATATCTTAATGTACTGGGTAAAACACTGTAATTCATAAAAAAACCAGAAGTTGTTGAAAATGCATATGTGCAGTGCAACTGATGGAATTTCAATAAGCCTACTATTGCTGCTAATAAGCATTCTTAGCAATTCCTTTGAAAATTTTATTTTAAACATGTTAACTGATCTACCAAAAATGTATGTCATTGAAAACCTTTCACAAATTCCTTGGTAAGTGCCTGCCTAAGGTGTTTAAGGCTCTTGTAGAAAATGAGGTAAGAATGAAAAACTAAGTCTGCCAATTCCTGAGATAAAATGTAAATAATTAATAATTCAGTTGGAATTATATCTCAAAATGGTAAATGAAAGTTATCACTAATATGTGGATTTATTGCCGACAAGGATTTATCACTATGTTTGCTATTTTCAAAATAAGTATAGTAACCAATAAATTTCATTAAGTCTTATGTGTTTTCCATAGCACTGTTACGATATTAAATTTAGCAGGAACCATGTGATTTGTTTTGGTGATGTAATTTAATATCTTGTGGCAGTACCTCCCAAATTTGCAAAAGTACCTCATAACTCAGATTTTAATGAATTAATTTCCTTCCCTCTACTAGTAATTGTTTAAAACATTTGGTGTAGATAAAATTCTTAATTTTTGTTTCAATATGTAACATAATAAAACATGACCTACATACATTAACACAGTTGACAAACATAACAAACAAAAATACATAACATGTACACTTACCCACTTACAAACATACCTCCATCTGTTAATTTATGCATACTATATGTCTGTATTTGTACTACTACAGTCAATTACACTGGAGAGCCAAAAAAACTGGTATAGGCGTGCATGTGCAAATAACAGAGGTATGGAACCAATCAGTGTAACACAATGTGGTCGGCAGCGCCTATATAAGACAACAAGCGTCTGGCAAAGTTGCTAGATCCTTTACTACTGCTACAGTGGCAGGTTATCAAGATTTAAGTTAGTTTGAACGTGGTGTTATAGTCGGCGCATGAGAGATGGGACGTGGCATCTCTGAGGTAGCGATAAAATTTGTATTTTCACGTACGACCATTTCACGAGTGTACCGTGAATATCGGGAATCCGGTAAAACATCAAATCTTCGATATCACTACGGCCGGAAAAAGTTGTAAACGAACGGGACAAACGAGACTGACGACTGACGAGAATCATTAAACATGACAGACGTGCAACCCTTTCTCAAATTGGCGCAGATTTCAATGCTGGGGCATCAACAAGTACTAGCGTACGAACTATTCAACAGACCATCATTGATATGGGCTTTTGGAGCCAAAGGCCCACTCATGTACCGTTGTTGACTGCACGACACAAAGCTTTATGCCTTGCCTGGGCCCGCCAACACCGCCATTGAACTTTTGATGACTGGAAACACGTTGCCTGGTCTGATGAGTCTCGTTTCAAATTGTATCGGGCGGATGGACATGTACAGGTATGGAGACATCCTCATGAATCCATGAACCCTACATGTCAACAGCGGACTGTTCAAGCTGGTGGAAACTCTGTCATGGTATGGGGCATGTGCAGTTGGCATGAAATGGGACCCCTGATACGTCTAGATACGACTTTGACAGGTGACAGATACGTAAGCATCCTGTCCGATCACCTGCATCCATTCATGTCCATTGTGCATTCCGACGGACGTGGACAATTCCAGCAGTACAATGCGACACCCCACACGTTAAGAGTTGCTACCGAGTGGTTCCAGGAACACTCTTCTGACTTTAGACACTTCCATTGGCCACCTAAATCACCAGATATGAACATTATTGAGCATATCTGGGATGCCTCGCAACATGCTGTTCAGAAGAGATCTCCACCGCCTCGCACTCCTATGGATTTGTGGACTGCCCTGCAGGATCCATGGTGTGAATTGCCTCCTGCATTCCTTCAGATATTAGTCGAGTCCATGCCATGTCGTCTTGCGGCATTTCTGCGTGCTCGCGGGGCCCCTACACAATATTAGGCAGTTGTACCTGTTTTTTTGGCTCTTCGGTGTAGTTCATAATGTGACCAACATCCAGAGTGTAAGGAGCCATGAAAACCATGGTGTCCATGATTTTATTGACTGCACTATATATATGTACATACATATGAAGTGTACATGTATACATACATGAATCCAGTGGCAGCCCTAGCCCTTGCGGGGTCCTGGTGATGGTTCCTCACAGACACATTGCAATTATAATAATAAAAAACCATCCCAATAACACCTTTGTTATTCACATGTTTATAAATATAAACACAAATGTAAAAAATGTAATGTTGCTCATATAGACCATAAATCAGTCATATAGTTTTTCCAACACATTATCATTTTGAGTTAATTTAATCACAAAACAAAGTTTTATCTGGAATTGGTTTTGAAATATGTGAATTAAACACAATGCATTACAGTACTTTATTAACATAATTAGGAATCCATATTGTGTAAACCTGAACATACTTAATGTAGTTAATAACTACACTGGAAATGTAGCATACTCAAGGGTGCCTATGAGGGAGGTCCATGATGTAAATTGCGACATAGAAATTTAAAGGGGTAGTTGCAGAAAGGTTGTTTTCAAAAAGTTTTTTTATATTGGGAACATAGAGAAATTAATGGGCTGAGAGGAACAAGTTTTAATATTATCATTCAGTTTTTTTATGGTTGTGGAGGAGGGAGGAGTGGTGTTATTATGTAAACAAAAAGCAAAATATTTCTAACTGCATATTGAAAGGATCATCACATTCCTCTTGTTCTAGATCTGTGTCACAATCATAGCAAGACAATCTGCTACGATGTTTACATATCACTCAACAAATTAATGCAGATATTCTACAACTGATTGTTTTCATGAAATTATTTGAAAAACCTGGTTTTGCAAGTATTTCATTAGCAAATAGGAGCCAGCCTATTCGGAAAAAATTCAGTTTGTCTGTCATCGAGAATTTGGTTCCCATAAATTTCTGAACATGGTTGTATGTTCGAAATCAGTGATATTGAAGAATACTTTATGTTTTAGGAAATAAAGCTACATTAAAAATTACTTTTGCTCAGCGATTTTACCGAAGAGACACCCCTCAACTCTGGGATAAATTCATGCTCACTGCCTCCATAGTGATTAAGGACAAATTTTCTTCTGGCCCCCAGAGTTTCGCTAGAAGCTGCTTTGTTTTTGAAAGAGCTGGTGCTGAACCTGGAAGGATGTGGGAAAATTTGTATTTCAGCTCTACAATGGTAGTGAGAAGTAATTTTTTCCAGAGCTGAAGTATCACTCTTCTTTCAGAATAACTTAAGAAACTTATTCCTAAAGTTTTATTTTTCTCAGAAGCTACTCTCCAAAATCTATGTTTTTGAAAATATCACCAAGTTAATAAATGGATGGGAAACAAATTGTTAGCAGACTGAGGCTGAAACGGTAGCCCAAATAAATAGCTTGATTCAAAAAGACAGAAGATCTGCAACCATTGAAGTTTACATTACCTCATATAAATGTCTTAAAGGTTGCAAGAATAAGACATTTTACTGTAGGAAAGCTGGACTCAAGTGTCCAGTGATCTGTGAATATTGTAGTGGCGTGTCTTGGATTTGTCGCATTAGTTGTCAAACAATGAAACACCCTAAAGTTTTTAAAGTGTATTAAACAGTTATTAACCATTTATTTTCCAAAAAGTGTAACATTTTTTCATAAATTAATATTAATTTGTTAAAATTTTGCTTCCACTGTATGGCATAAATTGTGATTTCAAACAATATAAGGACAAGGGCTACAATTTCAAAATCAAACCTTGAATTTTGGATCCTGAGTACTTCTTTTGGTACAAGTAACTACTGTTAATTATGATGTGAGGCACAGAAAACAGTCTGAAGTACTCTGTAAAAATGCTTTACAAAAAAACCAAGCAATAAAGATTTTAAAAAATTTTTGCAAGCGACAATTTATAATTTTTGAAAGCATGTAAAGTAGGTTGTTACTTTCTTTTCCAAAGACTGGCACTTGCTGATCAGCTCACAATCAATATTTTTTATGCAAATTTAACAAAGCACTAAAAACAATTTTATCTGATATCTTACTGCTTCTATAGATTCAACTCTGCGCTCCTGCCTGACAATAATTTGTGACTATGGAACAAGACAAATATAGTAGTTATTTGCTTCGATCAACTTTAACATTGAATATATAAACCATTGCAATAAAATTTAGAAGCACAGAAACAAAGCATTTTCGGTATTTTATAGTAATTTTTATACTTTGCACACAAATGTCAATATACAAATATAATCCATTATCTCTTGGCAACAAAGTGAGGATATTTTTATGAAATAAAAGGAGAAGTGGCCATAATATTTTGGCTGTTTATCTGAATCAAAAAGAGTAAAATCACTTACTTGTAAATAAATTTTGCGTAAGATTGTAACAGAAAGACCACTCATCTATTTATTTTGCACACTGGGATGGATCAGTTGTAATTTACAAAGAATCAGCAAAGAGAAAGAATTTTCTTCTTACGTATTAGCTACAGTATTGCTACAAATAAGATATAAAACCTTTTTACCGAAACATCCACTAATAAAACTTGCATTTTCATAGGTACCATTGAGGAATTAATATTTCAGTTCACAGTTAATTAAGTAATTTTGAAAGCTCTGTTTAAGAACTACATTTGGGTCATGTAGGTTTTCTTCTATGGTCACACATAAAATTATTGTTGTCAAGTGAAACAGTGTCCACAAATTTAAACATTACACTTTTAGTTCATTCCTAATACACGGAAGTACAATGCCTCCTTGTTACTGACTTTAATTGGTACATGTCAGTCAGTGTGCCTGTATGTGCTGTAACTGGCAGCAATATTTTCCAAAAATTAATTTTTAAAATGCTAAATTAACTACTAACCAACTATAAGCACCTAGTGCAGGGCCCTTAAATTTAAGTGAGTGTTTTTATGCAGCATAACAACAATGAAACACATACACCAACACTATTTTTCAGGTGGCAGAATTTCTCAAAAGGGAAAATGTGAGAAGTTAGTAATATCTGAGTTCATTTTTTCATTAATTTCAACTGTTGTAAAGCTTTTGTTCATTTCATTTTAGTTTAATTGACCTGAATAGAGTATAAGATGGTTATTTTTAAAATAACTATTTCACATGTGCAGAAATTAAAAATTTCCTGGTCTCCCTATAGGTATTAGAAATTTATTGAGTGTAATGAAATTTTTAACAAACTATTCAAAAGTTATGAAAAGAGGAGACATGCAGACCAGAAAATGATATTTTCAGAAGGAAGAAGGTTAAGAAAACTACATATTTTAATTCCAGCATCATCATGTTTATCATGAAATAAATTTTTATATGTAAGGGAATATGTTTCAACATGTTTCTATCTCAGAAATGAACAAACAGATTAATAAAAGTATGTTTTCTCAGTAACATTGCTGACCCACCAAAAAGTCCACTCATCATCATAGCATCAGGATGTCTGTCTTTTGCATTAAATGTTTAAGTTGTGGCACAGTTGGTGCTCCATTTATGTGCCAAAACAAATCATAAATATGCTGCAAAATTGTTATGGGCAGCATAGACTATATACTGCTGCTAAACTTGGTGACCACAGTGTTCTGTACTCTTACCTTACTAGGCAGAAGTATGCTACATCTTATAACTGGTGGAAGTATGTAACATAAAAATTTTCATTTTAAAAGACTACCTGGCTCAGCTACTTCTTAATAGTTATTATCATTTCTCTGTCTATGACTCACTTTGGCCAAATGTGCAACAAATATTACCTGTGTGGCTATTGTAATACTTAATGTTTTTGTTTTTTTATAGATCAAGCAATATGTCTGAATCGGAGCAAACATCACAACCATTCCTGTCATGTAAAGTTGAATTGGTTGTAAAACTGGTAAGTAGGCTATGGTTGTCATATGCTTGTTTCAGAATTTTAGACTATTTACAGTGATATTTATACCACTTTGATGCAAAACCATTTGAGGAATAATGTTAGGGGCTCTGCCTACCAAGCGTCAACCACGGAGTTTAGATGAGGAAGAGATGCGTTAAAGAAATTCCTTCTCAGTGCATCACTTTGAAAGACAACTGTTTAAAAAAATATATATGTTCTATAAAACTTTCTCAGAGAATACTTCAACATAAGGAAATGTAAAAAAATATTCATTCCTCAATTTTTTGTATAATGTAAATTTTAAAAAAAAGTATTAAACACAAAAATTGGCAAGACTTCTTTTCTTAACATACCAGTATTCCTTAAGAAATTTCTGGTAGAATATCTTTTGTTTGAAATAGTTATCTTAAAAGTTGATGGATTGAGGATTTTTTTAAACATTGATTCCCCCTTTAAACTCTGTGACTGCAGGCTTACCAAGGGTTACAGTCTAGCTATGATGGTCATTGCTATGATGGTCATTGTACATAATTGGAAAATATAATAATTTTAAATTTTGATTTTGTATTAAGGCACTTTGCCTCATGTTCACTAAGAACTGAAACTCATCCAAACATAATGTATTACCATTTGCATGCTATCAGTTAATGAAGTGCATGAATATTTTTATGGTTTGTTATGAATAGCATTTTTAGTATTACATCATGTTGTTAACGTAGCATACTGATGATTGCTAAATTAATGTCATACCTGTTTTTTTTATGCCAAAGATCTGTCTGATATGTGCACGAAAAGGTTCCATAATTTGTAATATAACAAAATTCATAATCTTGCTGTACCTTTGTGAACTTGCACTTGTACAGATTTATGCATTCAATATTCCCAGTCCCAAACATTGTGTTGAATTGAAATTTGTCACTTATATTGCTCTACGCACAAAGGCCAGTATTCCAGAACTCTCATTTTGGTATTGCATTAAGTACTGCTTCCTTTGACCATTGAAAATCAATGGGTGGTACCATATATTTGTGAACATATAGTCTCTATTACCTCAGATGGCATCACATAAATCACTATTTCCCATCCATAGCCCAAAGTTATGATATAAACAATTGAATGCAATACCTATAAAGTTTATTTACAGCAGCTGTAGCAAATGTACACATTTCTTTGTGACATAATCTATTATCTGTGCAGTTAAAATAGCGTTAAAATAAATGTGTATGTATATAATGTAAATTAACAAAATATTATTTTTATTATTGTCAAATGTGATATGTTTCTTGCTTAAAACTCATTGGTTAAGTTGTGGACATTTGCAAACAGCGCTGATCACATTTTTATTGGATTGGTTATAACCTGAGATATTATTGTGTTGTTCCCACAATATACTTTATTTAAGTCCCTTTTTTTCCAATGCTGGAATAGATATAAGTTATAAAGTTGTATGTATGTTTTTTCACTGCAGTACTGCAACTTTATAGTTATAAGTTGTTGCTTTGTAATCTCAAGTAAATACATTCTGGTGCGATGGAATGAAAAAAAAAGTGTTTGCAAATCATTGTTCATTAACCTTTCACATAATAGGTGTTCGCTCCTCTATTCCCCAATCTGTATGTCGGTGTCCATCATTCTAAGTGGTAAAATAGCCAAGCTGAGGGCGATGTTTTACCCGCCCTTGGAGCTGGAAGGTGAGCGGGTTGTCTGAATTCCGGATTTTCAAACGTACAACTACATATCCAACATAGAAGAAAACGTGAATTCCACATTCTGGTGCATAGTGGCAGGAGATGTAAAGGAAACCAGCATTCCCACCAGCACATACAAACTGAACGACTTCGCCAATTCCATCAAGAAATCCAGGCCATCGGATTTGACTTTCGAACTACGCTGTAACCCAAATACGCTGATGGCAGAAATACTTTGCAGTGCCAATATCAATTTCACCAAACCAGATATAATGGAGCCAATGCTGGGATTCAATACGAGAATCTACGAAGCTGGTAAAATGGACGAATCCTGGTGACCGGTGATCATATTTCTGGTGAACGTGATATGCATAAACTGTAATTTGGTGAGCGGCTGCTACATCAACGGTAAAACCAGCAATACATTCCATGAGTTCGCACCGATGGCCCCACCATGTTATAAATTGGTCGAAGTTCCGAAAAACATAATTTATGTTTCTGTCATTGTGAAGAGCGTGCAAGAAGTGGTCGTGACGATCGTCGATCAGGACTATAAGCAGATAGACTTCAGAAATGAAAAAAATCACTTTGCATCTGCACCTGAAATGATGGGATTAAGTTTCGCTAGGTGTACCGTGCATAAAGTTGAGTGCAGCACCAAACCAGGACCAGTATAGCTCGAGACCCCGGTGTGTTAATGCGTGTCAACAAGTGGTTTCTACGTAGCATAAGGTTTAAAGTGAACAGGCATGGGAGACGAAAATGTATTGAACGTAACCCAGCGGGCATAATTCGATGATAGAATCTACAAGTTTGAGCTACATTGCTATCAGCCATATCTGGCCGGCTCCTACACCTTTGGGCGTGAGGTACGAATCCCGATACAGCATCAAGATATTTACACCCTGCCTTCGCAATCGTTCTTGTACATTCGAGGTATGCTCACGAAAGAGGACAGGACCAACCCCATGACCACCACATTTGTTCGCAATGGTATACTCTACCTTTTCGAGCGAGTAATGTACAAACTGAACGTTGTTACTATTGACAAAACGCTGGATGTGGGCATAACTACCACCATAAAAAACTACCTCTTGCTCACGCCTAACATTCTCAAATTGTAAAAATGGCAGGGTGGGGAATGTAAGATGGCTACAAAGTTCCCATCTTCGCAGTAGGTAAGTTCAAGGTTGTCATGCCACTATCGATCTTACTGGGTTTCGTCGAAGATTATAGGAAGATAATAATAGGAGCCAAGAAAGAACTGGTGATAGTGCTAGCCACCTCACATCTCGATGCAGTGTTGGGAGACAGAGAAAACCCACAGCCCGTTGCCGTAACCCAGATCAACATGGAGTGGTTTGTTCCCCACATGACTCCGAGCACCCGCAAACATGTGAAGCTACTGAACTACATCAAGAAAGAAAAAATCATCGACATAACCTTCAGGAGCTGAAGTTTGGTTACTTACCTGGTCCTGTCGTCTGGCACGTGAAACCACTGGGTCGTTAAGACGTCTTCAAGCATGGAATAACCCCATTATGTTGTACTGGCATTTCAAACGAACAAGCAACACAACATCTCGGCAGAAAAATCTACCTTCAACCACTTCAACATCCAGAACGTAAAAATATTTTTGAATAGTTAAAGCTATCCGTATGTGGATTTGAACACCTCCTTTAACCAATAAGGATTTAATTTGCTATACTATCTGTATACTCAGTTTTAAGCCTCCTACTACGGGCGCGAGTCCTACCTCATCATGAGCCCAGAAAGATTCCGTGAAATGGCACATTGCTGATCTTCGACACATCCAAACAAAACGAGCGAGTTCAAAACGGCATAGTGAATTGTCGTATAGAATTTATTTCCAAGGAAACATGCCTGTGAACACAGCTATGAACTGTTTCATTTTGCACGACAGAGTAGTAAGCTACGACTGTTTTTCGTAGCTGGTGAACAAGGTGAGCTAAGCATATATAAACTGGATGATCACTGCTTCTCACCTCAGTTTGTATCAGGATGTACTGTAATCTGCAAGGCTTCCAGAGCCAGAGCTGCTACATGCTCAAGGAGATCGCAGTCACCTACGACGATGATGGCAAGACCTACATGCGCTCCTTCTGCCACCCTCATTCGTTGAAATTGTTGGACGAGAAAAGCAAGAAGATGAACGACTAGCTGACTACCACGGACTGGGGTAGGACAAAGGAAATATTCCGTACCATTAAGTGGGAAACATTGACGTGACCAAGCTTGGCTACGGCGAAAAAGACAACTTGATCTGCGGTGTTCCCAGAGTTGTTAAGTAAAATGTGGGTGCCCGGCGCCACAGCTCTGCGGTGAGCTGATGAGATAGGGTCGTTCGTCGACGGCCTAGGGGCTCTAGTGAACACTCCGTCAGACACACTATGCCGAGGTTGTCGGCCACCTCGCACGCCATACTTGATTATCAATAAAGAAACAGTGATGCTGGTTGTGAAGGTATTTATTACCCTGTTATGTACACTCAACTACACAGAAGGCAAGTGGCCTGAATGGCCCGGAACTACAAGCGACCACGTGGTCTTATAACCTGAGTCTCGAGATGCACTTTTGATTTCCAATAAATAATCACGTCGCTCTCCCCCCGACACTATGCAAGTTAAATAATAAAATATATGATGATAATGATTTATGATGTTGTGGATGCGACTGGATACTATTCGACAGATGATGTCCTTGCTAGTGCTTCTGCGGCGTGGGAGAGCTTAACGTCTGTGCTCGTCCAAGTCCTGGCGATTACTGCCGGAAATGTGCGTCGGCTTCCGCCGCCTAGACGCCGCCGACGCCATGCGGTGGTACAGTGAAACATAATATACACTAAAAGATGATTATGGGATGAAAAATGATATGAACTAAATTAACACAACAAAACATAATTACAATTACACAAATACATAATAAAAATGATAATACTTATTCTAAATGTTTTCATTGCACCAGCCGCAGCATTGCCAAATGTAGAATGTCACATGTCTCTGGCTGTGGCTGGGCAAATTGTCTCCTGATGACAAAACAAATTATAAATGAATTACACACTGACATTATTTACAAATACACTAACGAAATAAACTGAATAAATAATAAACACTAATGCACTCGTGCCCACAAGCCTGTCGGTGTGGTGCGTCTGGTGTGGGCATACTGCGGCAGTCAGTGGGCAAAAGGACTCGTGAACGTGCGGTTCATGTCAACATGCTGCGCGACTTGCTGATGCAGTATCCACATGGACCAGTTTACGTGGTGGAGCCCAAGCAGAAAAATGGTTGAGCGACTTGTGCAAAAGCGAAGTTGAAATCATCAATGTGCAGTTCGAGTACGGCAGTTCTTTACTGCTCAAGCTGACAAAACTTTACGACGACCTGCAGTGACACGTCTGTCACAGGTCAGAACCTGACTGGACACACGCGTGTCTAGGAATGAACAGCGGCTACACAAATGGTGTGCCTTGTCCTTGGATGTGAATTGAAGCGTTACAACTAGACATGTGGTGGCATACCTGATCAGCATACATATTATACATAAGAAGGAAATGATTTGATGTGCGCTCATTTATTCGTGGTGCAGTGGTTTGTTCGTCATGATGGCAATGTTCTGTCCTCAAACATTTACACAAGCACCAAGCCTGACTACGGGGTTAATGAACAATGATTCGCATACAGTTATTTTTTATTACACCACACCAGAAAGTGAAGACACAAGTGTCCGCAGTTCCACGTGTTTGGCATCTGCTCCATCTCGTAGTTGTAAGCCATTTTGCAATTTTTCAGGTACCACCGCAGTTTGGCTTGTGGACGCAAATTACCGAAACTGTCGTAGTATACAGCACTTTTACCATGTTTGACATAAGTTACCCTGTATGTACCGGGCCCAGCTGTCATGTCCACATTGATTACAACACATTTGTCTCATTTGGGTGTATGGGGGGCAAAGCATCTCGCATGAACACACTTCAAAAATGAGGTATCTTCAATTTGCGTGCAAACAGTTCCAAATCCACGTTCGTGAACGGACGTTACGATAGAGATTTTATTAGCGCTTCTTCCTACTGTGACACTTTTTATTTCTCACACCTCCTCTTCCTCCTCCGTAGGGCCATCATATGTAAATTCCATGACCTTTTTTTACCCATGGAGATAGCTTCCAGTTTATTTTTGTTGCAGCAGTTTTCCTCAAATTGCTTATATTCATTCAAGGCTCATTTCACTGCACTAATGATGTTCGTTACGGCCTCGGCAATACCGCCCTGAGCACCGATAGCATGTATCAAGGCGGGAAGGAATCCTCCTGTCTTTTTCTTCCCTCTCCTCTTGGAGCTTAGTCTCCCTTTCTTCGCTCCCATGCCCTTCTTCACCTTGGCTTTCTTCGCGCTGGAAATGCCCCCTGAATCTATTTTTGCACCAAGTCCGGTGTACGGTGCAAGACGTATTTCGTCCGCCCTATGCATGAGTTTCTTATCTGCCTGGTGCCTGGCTTGCAGATCTTTGTGCTGGGAATAGGCGATATTGTGCCAGTTGCATGCCTCGTCCAGAGTATTGATGTCCGTTTCGCAGCACACCAGCTTTTAGCTAGCTTGGTTTCCGGCCCGCAGAGCCTGTATCAGGGAATGTGCAGCTCAAAAGGTAGATTGTTGATCAGCGTGTCAATGATCCTTCTTCCAGATTTGATCTTTCTTCTATGAGTCATCACATGCTACTGTGCTGCAAACCGATATATACCCGACCTTTATGTTTTCATTTCAGTATCATGGAGATAATCAAGCATAACCGAGAAATATGTTGAAACCTCACACGATGCACATCACGGCACGCTGTTGCCCAATACCGTGAGAGGACTAATTTGCAGACTGTCAGGTTGCGGCAAGACATGTGTGCTGTTGAGTTTGCTGGAGGAAGCGAATAGTCTTAGGTTCGAGAATGTGTACTTGTACTCCAAATCCCTTCAGCAACCCAAATACCAGCGTCTAGCATGAGTACTGCAGGCCGTGGATGGTGTGAAATATTTTCCTTGCAGCTGAAAACGAGGCCATTGTGCCACCGAGCGAAGCATTGCTAAACTCTGTATTTATTTTTAACGATGTGGCATGTGAGAAACAGACTTGCATCTAGGAGTACTTTGGCATGGGACGACATGCAAACTTGGACGGTGTGTACTTAAGTCAAACTTATTCGTGCATGGCAAAACAGTTACTATGAGACAATGTGAATTTCCTCGTGTTTTTTGCATGGATGATATGAACTTGTGGCATTCGTATGATGACCACATCAATACGGACATGACATTCGCATAATTTAACGATATGTGTTCTTTGTGCAGCAACGCGGAGTATGGCATATTGGTGATCAATAAGGATTTGCTGGTACATAAGGGAAGGTACAGACGTGGTTTCGAGAAGTTTATAGTAAGACGTCGACCATGAGTCATGACGCCATTTCCAAGTTCCGCATGTTCTACGCTCCGATGATGATGATAATGGGAATGGGTTGATGGACGCTCGCATCACCGCTGTTCACAGGGGCCTGTCGCTTCTTAGGCAAAAGATCGAGAGTGTGAAATATGAGGTGGTGGTAGATTTGGTGTCCGTCAACCGGCATATAGGGGGCGTGGAGGCACAAATAATAGACCTGATCAACGTGTTGAATGTGCAGAGACAAGAAGAATTGAAGGCTCTTCAGAAAATTTTAACATCCAATCTGGCTGCAAAAACCAATGTTGTGAGGCATAGCTAGAAGCTGCTGGATGCACGCATAAACCAACTGGAAAGGATCTAAAATTCACTTTCCTCAACTCAAGAGTGAATATTTATATGTACCTGTGATGTTGTGTGTTTATTCCATTCTGTGAATGATGGTGGACCGAACTAAACTGATGACTAAGCTGCAGCAGGCCATTGAATCTGTTTGCACAAAATATCTACTCGCAAAAGTTTACTGACTGGCTCTCGAGAATCGAAGGAAAGAAGCTTACAAGCCAATAACCAGCTTTCTCGACAAAATTGGTCGACAACGCCAGGAGGAAGATTTGCCTCAGCTGGATATCAAACACAAAATCAAGAGGGAAGGACCGACCCAGACGCGTAAACAAAAAAGAAGTCCGGAACTGCCCGAATCGGAAGGGGGCATCAGTAGCGACGATGATGATTTGCCCCTGATCAATTCGCTGAGTGCACGAGAATGGAAACAAACATGAGTACGTGGGCCAGAGGTGGGCACCATGGCCGGGCACTGCATCGCTTCCTACTCCGATCGGAACAGCAACAAGATGTACGCTTGCGACATCACGATGAAAAATGGTTTCTCAGAAACAAGGAGGTGATGTTTTTACAGGAGATGTGATGCAGATGGGCAAGCGCAATGTGAAAATGATGCATGGTCTCTGCAATCTTTTGTTTCATATGCATCTTGGACACTACACAGAATCGGATTTGCGCAAGTACTGATTGCTGCTAAAGTTCAGTCGTTCTTATTACGCGAAACAATATACCCTAAACACGGTGATGTAAGGACACGACCCATGCAAAATTCGGCATTATCGTAGGACTGTTTCCACAATTGGTCGAAGCTATTGTATCGGGTCTGCTGTTGCAGAAGTTCAACTGCAAATGCATGATAGACTATGCGTTTTGGGACGATCAGAATGAACTTGTCGGTAACCTAAAGCTACTGTTCACCTCGCTTTGCAGGCAACCGGTCTCACACTAACGAGATTATATGAATCATCGAAGAACTCGTCAAAGTTGGCTAGTCATGAGGTGACGAAATATTCAGTTTGTGGGGAATTTCACAGGTCATCCAGAAGGAATTATCCTCGGAGAATGTACGTCATGAAAGGGCTGGACGATACTTTCCAATCCGACCTGATCGAAATGTGAGACTTTGCTCGTGCGAATCAAGGCCACTGCTACATTTTGACCATAATAGAGATGTTTTCCAAGTATGCCTGGGCCAGACTGCTCAAGTTGAAGAATGCACGTGACGTTACCAAGACCATGGCGAATGTGTTGCATGAGGGATGTGTACCAAAAAATCTCCACTCTGATGTTGGTAAAGAATATTTTATTGCTACTTTCTATGCCCTGATGAAAAGTTACTACATAAATTACTATTCCACGTACTCTGGACTAAAGGCTGGCATTGTCCAGCGTTTTTACCGGATGAAAGCCAAATTGTGGAGACATTTCACTGCGAATGGAAGCTGCAAGTGGCTTGAGCTACTGCCGCATCTCATCCGCGAGTATGATTCTACCGTTCATTCTACCACTCGCATGAAGTCCGAAGATGCCAAGGACGACTCCCTGATTCGGACAGTGTACTCCAACCACAAGAAAAGGGACCCGCGCAAGCCTAAAGCAAGATCGGCTACCTGGTACGCATCTTCAAACAGCATGGTATTTTTCACAAGGCCTACTGTCACAGCTGGTCTGCGGAATTGTACAAGGTGGTTCACATACAACATTGGTACCCATGCATGTATTACCTTGAGTACCTACATGGCGAACCCATCATCAGAGGCTTTTACACATAGGAGATCCAGCCTACGAAGTTTCCCGATGTTTATTTGGTAGAAAAGGTGCTGAAGTGGCGTAATGGATGTGTATACATGAGGTGGCTCAGACACTCAAAACATGACGGTTCCTGGGTCAATGAAAAAGAAATTTTGAATTATGAACTACGAATATTTTAAAATTATGTTATGTACATGTTTTTTTTAATTTTTAAAAACATGTTTTACCTTAATTAACATGCATTTTATTCTTGCCTGTATTTATATGTTGTATTATGTAATTGGATATAGCTAGCTCTGTGAAAAAAAAATAACACTGCTCTTCCCATGCATGTTGGCTTTGTCTATCTGACACAGAGAAGTGTGAAAACAACTTGAAAGCACTTACTCATGCACGTGTGCAGTTACCTGATGCAGCGCAGGTGCAGACCTCATGGTCATCCGACACTGTGCAGGTGCGAAAATGGCTTTGAAGCATGTACGATTTAATGTGTGCAATTACCTGATGCCACGCAAGTGCAAACCTGTGAAAATGCTAACATTGCACTCCCCCACCCATTTCTGTCTGCCCCTCCCCCTGTGATAGAAACTTTTAGATATCAGAAGTTATTAAATTTTTAGACATTTTTTTAATTAAAATTTTTTTTTGTTTACTGTTTTTTCTGATGGAGGAGTGGGGGATCAATACGTCCTCCGATGCACAGGGTACTAAAGTGGCGGGCCAATATTTTAAAGAATTTTTTATATAATATTTTTATTTATTTAATGGAATTATGATCTGCAGCATCACTCTGAACTGATATATGATTATTAACAATCTAAGGTAGCAGCCTGATACTTTTTTGATTTTTTATTAAAATATTATTTAGTAAAACTATTTTTATTACAATAGTTTCTCGGGTTATGGGTTGCTGGAGTGACATGCGAGGGTTGGGAGGGGGGAGATGAACAAGGCCGTCGGCCGCGCCACCAAAATGGCGGACAACTCCGAACTCCGATGCATGAAGCATGTTCCCACTTCAGCTATATATATCTACTGATGGGGTATGACCAAACTAAACTGTTTTTGGCATATGAGTATTTTCAAATAGTGGTTTTCTCGCATCACATTGAAGCCGAGACCTTAGCATCAAATAATCAGAATCCTGATCCTTCTTCTATTTGCAAAGAAAATCTAAAATCATGGCAAGTAAATAACTTATGCTGCAAATTGCATGCAATAGAAAAATAATACACTGGTAAATACAAATACATGAAAATTGCTATATTGAGCTTAAATGTTTGTTTAGTATTATCAATATACATAATAACTTTCTTGCTTTTTAGGTATACCAAGCTATGATTTTTCATTCAACAATTTTGAATAGTCTAATAATGTTAGAGATTGTTTAAAATATTAAAGCATTATTTATTATTTTTGCATTCAAACTGATGAGCCTTTTCATGCACTGACACATATGTATCTCAACACTGTTATTTTTTTTACACATGCAAATTACACAGTGCCCTAACTAATGTAATGAATAAAACTTGCTTAATTGTAAGCAAAAAACTGGCAGAACACACAAGCCAAGTGTTACCATAAAGACAATACATGTCTCCTTTCAGAAAAAGTGTTAACTGTTTAGAGTCGGAAAGACATCATTTTCTCTGCACTGAAAAAAAAATTGTCCCATTAAAACTTATCAATGCAGTGGCATAGCCAAGGAAGGAAAAACAGGTCCCCTCTTAGAAATCAACACAATGTTCCTTGTAGCATAGTTACAAATATATCATTAAAAAAAATACCCAAAGAAAAAAGGAAACCAATTAATTAATTTATTAAATATTACATATAAAATATGGTCAAAGAATAACTTAAAATATCTTCAATATAATCAAATCTACAAGCTGATATTTCAATTTAAATTATTTAAGTTAAATAATATCCGAGACCTAAAAAAAATAATATTTTAAGTGAACCAATGAATAAATAACAATAAATAGTCATATAAATAACCAATTAACCCTTTCAGACCCACTTTAATTTACGGTTTCAGGTGTTGCAAACAAAAAAATGTATGATGCATGCTGTACTTAAGTAGACACATCACTTCTTTCGTTGTCATGGCCAATGAGCTGTAGGCTGTTTGTTTGGCTACAGTAATATGAACCAATTATGACTTAGACGAGGAAGATAGTTTGTGAATCATTTACCCACAGTTAATATCATTGGTCGTTGAGCTTTGCAGTGAGCAGTACAAACCGAAAATTACCTCTACTTCCGTAATGTACACAATTGTGTGCACTGGGTCTGAATGGGTTAAGTAAGCTGCCTAGACTGAAGTGCAGTATGTAGTTTTTGTTTCTGAATGCCTGTGATATTTTGAGGTGAAAAGACAAGTGCTTAGAATTTAAACTAATAATAATATCTCATTCTTACCATTGTATATTCAGTTTATCTTTATCTGAACTATTTTTTCCAGTCATTAGTTGGGCTGTTACTTTTATGCCAGTAAAAAAAAATATCACGAAAATAGTTTTTCAAATTGAGTTGGCATGTTTATTCCTAATACCACTTGTGTTCTTTTATCTTTCTCGAGAAGGAAATCAACATATTATACTTCACTGGATGAAGTACAGTGGTCAAGAAGCCAAACCTCCAGAAACTCATGTATATATGAGAGGCAATCTTTCACCAATTGGGACGTGAACCATATAGTATCCGCTAGATTACACCAACTCATCAAAATATGTAATAATATGAAATGGTTAATTTTTTTTTAAATATCAAGCAATAAAAACTGCAAAAGAATTACGATTTTTGTTCACAAGCAATATATAAGACTTGCATTTCACACTGAGGGCTAACTATTGCATCAACATTTCAAAAAAATAAAACCAAGTTCACTCACACTTTAAAAATACACAGCACTCTGTATGCACTGTGACACAAAGCCATTGCGATTTTTAGAATATATGTTATAAAATAACCCCTCCTTTAAGATTGCTGATTGCTTTTATTGTTAGTGTGAGTTGCTGTATTAATTTTAGTTGAGAGTAATTATGAAAACAAATGTTGGCCACACTGCATGTTTTGGCTATTTGTTTTTGTACAGTTTTAAACCCTTTTTTGTGTGTGTGTGAAGATGTGTTTTACTTATGGAGCGTGAGGATGAGGCTTTGAATAAACATTATATATTTTTAATTTTTTCTATTCATTGCTAAAGTCTAACAGGCTAGGGGCCCAAGCTATGCAATAGTGTTTGGATGAAAACAATGGAAATTATTCAGGTGAAAAGTGAATAGCGCAGCATCAAGATGGCAAAGAAAATTGACTATATAGAAAAGCTTGGAGAAGAGAATTGGTTTGAATGGTCAAGACGAGTGCAAGCAGCATTATAACAAAGACAATGGTGGGAGGCAATTGGGATGGGATATCCTGGTGTTAAAGACGAAGATCTGACACCAAACCAGGCCTCGAGAGACAAAGATGCACTAAATTATATAATTCAGATGATCGGAGACTCGCTGCTCGTAGATGTGGAAGCATGCCCGCGTGCCAGAGAAACATGGTACACTCTGCGAACTATCAGTGTTGATTTGGACTCTCTACATGTTTTGACGACATTAGAAGAGATGGTGATATTAAAAAAAAACAGGGATGTTACTATGAGAGAATACGTAAATAAGATGATGATGTTTTGCAAAAGATAGGAAGAAAATTATTTGGTGTTCACAGATGCTGTATGAGCTTCATTCCTACGTTTTTGCCTACCTAGATCAAAGTATGGTTCATTAACTATAAGTATTCACTTGGCAGATGCACATAATCTCCAAAATGTAAAAAGTTAAATATTGTTAGAAGAGCGACAGGATAACTACAAATTGAACATGATGAAGATGAAGCCAAGGCTTTAGCTACCAGAGTCGACATAGCTGAGAGAAATTCCTTTAGACAAGACAACAGGAAAGGCTGACATGGAAATAAAAATTTTGACGAAATAAGGCGAGATGAAAGGAAAACATTTATGGCCAGGAGGGATGGTAATAGATCAGCGAGAAGAGACTATCAAGAAAGCAGTGTGTTGTGTTATGCGTGCAATGAACCAAACCACATTGCCAGGTATTGCCCAAACGTGAAGAGAGAGCTGTATGGTACACAAGATCGACAGCAGTGGCATGGTGATAAGGCACCAATGAATCAGCACCAACGTACACCACTTAAGAGGTAAAGCTCGTGCTGCTGAGATGCAAGGACAAGACAATTGCAAAAGCAAGAACCAAGATAGTGAGCGAGTTAATGTTCATCAAGCGTAAAGTATAAAGCATAGAGTGTTAAAGGGGGAGCGATTAAATAGTCAAGGAAATGGTGTATGGTTAATTGACAGCAGTGTACCTCATTTCATAACATCACACAGGTCAGTCTTTAGTGAATTTTCTGAGCTGAAGAGCAAGTTAAAATAGCAGATGGCGAATTTATTGCTGTAGCTGGTAAAGGAAGAGTAGTAATGAAAATGCCTGAAAAATATGGTGGTTGGATAATTATCTTGAGAAATGTCACTTATGTACCTGAATTGTGTGGAAATTTAATGTCAGTAAATCAGCTTGATTTGAAAGGGCTTGAGATAACTGTTACAAATAGGTGTGTCAAGGTGTATAATGAAAGTGAGTGTTTGTTTATTGGTTAAATATTGGAAATGATTTGTATGTAGTAGAATGTGAAAGTTACAATGTTCATGGAAGTATTGTAGGGTGTGCTGCACAGCTTGATAGCAGTGTCAGTGCATGTGAAATGAAAGCCCATAAAGTAGTACTGTGGCATAAGAGAATGGGTCACATGAGCCTTTTGCCTTATGTTAATGATGCGGAGGCTGAGGATAATATTGATTTTTGTAATACATGTGTAGAAGCTAAGATGAAATGGAAACCATTTCACAATAGTAGAAGTGAATCCAAAGAAATTGTGGAATTGATTCATACAGATGTAGTGGGTAAACTCAAACCAAAAACAAATTGAAGTTCCAGTTATTTTGTTCCTAACCTTTTTAGATGACAAATCCAGGTTNAAACCAAAAACAAATTGAAGTTCCGGTTATTTTGTTCCTAACCTTTTTAGATGACAAATCCAGGTTTTCGCAGGTAACCATGTTGGCAGAAAAGTGTAAATTTAAAGAAGCGTTAGTATGCTACGTGAATAGTGTAGAAACTCAGTNTTAGATGACAAATCCAGGTTTTCGCAGGTAACCATGTTGGCAGAAAAGTGTAAAGTTAAAGAAGCGTTAGTATGCTACGTGAATAGTGTAGAAAATCAATTTGACAAGAAAGTCAAATGTGTGCAATCAGACAGAGGTGGTGAGTATCTAAACAAGGAAATTGAAAAACTTTGTAGTGAAAAAGTTATTGTTCACAGAAAAACAGTAGTGTACAGTCCACAATAAAATAGACATGCAGAAAGGTTAAATCAAGCACTTCTATCTATTGCTAAATGTTTGTTGTTTGAATCTGGGCTTGCTTCTGTATTTTGGGGTGAAGCAGTATCTATAGCTTCCTTTATCAGGAATAGGTGCTAATAAAAGGCAAATGAGTTCAAAATTCCATATGAAGTATGGATTGGTTATGGCTCTCAGTAAAAGAGATGTTGATAAGTTTAAGGTTTTTGAGTATGAAATGTGGGCAGCAACTATGAATTGTGGTAAGTTGATGAAGAGAGCTGAAAGGTGTGAGTTTCTAGGGTTTGAACCAGGTGTGAAAGGTTACAGACTGTGGAGTTTGAACAGAGAGAGAATAATTTTGTCCAGAAATGTTGTTTTTGATGAAGATGTTTTCCCTTTCAAACTCCAAAGTGAGAAACCAAATTTACCCATACCAATGTGTACAACTTAAGAGGTTATAGATGATGTGGAAAACTTGGATGACCTAAGTGACATGCAGGGTGATACTGGAGGATTTCACGATAGTATTGTAGAAAATTTGTATGTTCTTAATGGTGAGAATTCTGATGATGAGCATTATGTTGAAAATGTTAACACTGAGAATGTTGTAGATGCTGAAAGTGTGAATGTGTATGATAAGGGTACAGGAAATGTTGATCTTGTTGAAATTGAAAATGTTAATGTTGAGCCTGTTGTTGAGGTTAGGAGATCAATTAGAATCAAAGTACCCAAGCAGTGTTCTAATTGTTATGTAGGGTGTTGTCATTTGTCAGAATACTGTGATATCAAAGAACCTCAAACTTATGTGAAGCTTTAAATTGTAAAGAAAGTGTGTTTTGAAGAAAAGCAATGTTGAAAGAGTTAGGAAACTTGGAAAGTAACAAAACTTGGAAAATTGTAAAGAAACCTATAGGAGCTAATGTAATTGTATGCAAATGGGTATTAAAACAAATATGACAAGGAAGTTAAGGTATAAAAATACAAACCTTGACTAGTAGCTCAAGGTCATACTCAGAAATTTGGGATTGATTGCTGGAAAACTTATAGTCCTGTAATTAGAAGGAACACTGTTAGGATAATGTTTGCTTTAAGTGTACAGAAGGGTTGGGATCTGTAATGTGTTGATGTTCTTTAACAGTAGCTGTATATATGAAGATACCTGAGTTGTGTAAAGATGAAGTGTTGGATCATGAACATGTTTGTGAATTACAGAAAAGTATTTATGGATTACATCAGGCTGGCAAAAATTCAAATGATCACGTATCGAATTTAATGCTTAAACTAGGAATGAAACAGTGTGTATTAGATCCCTGTGTGTTTTTCTTTTCTTCTTATAAATTTATTGTAGGTGCGTATGCGGATGATTTGATACTATTGGGAGAAATGAATGGAATCAAAAAATTTAAAGGAAGGGTTGGTAACGTCATTGAGATCAAAGACATGGGTGATGTGTCAGCTTTGTTTGGTTAGGAAATCACTAGAGTCATGAAAGATTGTTTGACTGTGAGTCAGTCAAAAAACATTGTCAGTGTTTTAGAAAAATTTTCAATGACTTATGCCAAGGGATGTTCTTCTCCATATCTAGAGAATGTCACCACTAATTGTGAAAATGAATCTTTTGACCAAACTATTTATAGAGAAGCTATAGGCTTTCTTTTGTACTTAGCTACACGCACCAGACCAGATATTTCCTTTAGTGTAGGGAAACTAAGCAGAAAATGTCAAAATCCCAGTGTTGCAGATTGGCAGGGTGTGAAACATGTCATGTGATATCTTGTATCAATTCAACATGATAAGATGGTGTATAAGCATGATGCAGCTATTGTCAATGCCTATTGTGACACAAACTGGGCAAATGATAGTGATGCAAAGTCAGTGAGTGAATATGTCGTATTTATGGGGAGATGTCTTGTGTCATGGAAAAGTAAGAGACAAGGGGAAGTGGCAACATTCACCACACATGCCAAATATATAGGCATGTTCAAGGCATCTAAAGAGTTAGCTTGGATGAGAGAATTGCTGACTGAATTGAGGTTAGAACAATACATCTCTAAGTCATATGTTTTGTATGTGGATAATCGGTCAGCCAAGCAACTAGCTGAAGTGAAAAAGGTAGCAAAAAAACCGAACATTTTAAGGTTCTGTACCATAAAATAAGAGAATACGTAAATGAAGATGCTATTATGCTGAAATACATCTCGACAGGTGAAAATGTATAGACATGTTAACTAAAGGATTAACAGGACCAAAACCATCATGTTTTCAAATTTTTTGGGTTTTCATGGAAAACCAACAATATAAATCCAGCAACAAGGGGAAGTGTTAGTGTATGTTGATGTGTTTAGTAGAAAGTCATTATGAAAACAAGTGTTGGCAACACTGCATGTTTTGGCTATTTGTTTTGTACAGTTTGAAACCCTTTTTTGTGTGTGTGAAGATGTGTTTTACTTATAGAGTGTGAGGATGTGTCTCTAAATAAACATGATATATTTTAAATTGTTTCTATTCATTACCAAAGTCTAACATTTCTCCCCTCTCTCTCTCTCTCTCTTTCCCTCTCTCTATCTGTCTCTCCCTCTCTCTCTCCCTGCCCCTCCCCTTTTATTATGGATGAGAGGAGCTCTCTTTTCTAACCATACAAAAGTGTATTGTATGCATTGCTATGAAAACTGAGATGTTTAGACTGAAAAATCATCAACATGCATGTGTATCTTTGCAGGTTTTTATGTAGATGGTCTTGTGTTTTCCAAATCTGAAAGGATATCTCTTTTCCTCAAGGAGGCATTTACTATCTTTATGGAAATATTTGGTTCATGTACAGCTATTTTATCTCGAGATCATTTAGCAATTTTCTGTTTGTCACATTTATTAGAGCATTGTGTAAATTATAGGAATAAAAAAATAATAGTGTTGGAATATACACATGTTAAGTTTTCAAGACTATTTCTTGCAATGAAGTTGTGTCCCACTTTTTATAAAGAGGTAGAAAATACTATAAAATCTCTTAAATACACTCCATACCATGGTTATAACTAAATCAACAATATCTTAATTTAAAAATGTTCTTTATGTCATTAGTGAACCTCTAAGTGGCATATATAATAGTATACTAGATACAGGTATTTTCCCTGATAGATTAAAAATTGCAATATTTAAGCCTTTGTTTGACAAAGGAGACAAAAACATTATAGAAATCTGTAGACCAATGTCTTTATTGCCAACTTTTGCCAAAATATTTGAAAATATTATATATTTAAAGATAAATAATCATCTTTGGTGTCACAATACATTATCTGATTCACAATTTGGCTTTAGGAATGGTTTGTTCACCAATGATGCATCATATAAATTAATATCTTCTGTATTAAATGCATGGAATAATAAAGAATATATCTTGGGAATATTCTGTGATCTGTCAAAGGCCTTTGACTGCGTAAACCACAAATTGCTACTCCAAAAGTTACATTTCTATGGTATAAGGTTCACTTCATAAGTTAATTAAATTATATTTAGAAAAAAGGAAATGAAAAGTTGTAGTTAGAAATGGGATTTACTTTAAACAATGTAACATCACATACTGAATTTATCCATCATGGTGTTTTGCAAGGATCTATTCTTGGACTTTTACTTTTTCTAATTTTCTTTAATGTCCTACCATGTCATTTAGAGCCTGATAATGTTTCTATACTTTTTGCAGATGGCACAAGTATATTAATTAAAACGAAAACTCACGAGCAACTAATAACTAGTGGAAATTTTGAATTTACCAAACTAAACAAATGGTTCATAGCAAATAAATTAACACTTAATTATGAAAAAACAAACTGTATTATGTTTTCACCAGGAATTAAATAAATCATAGAAGTTAACATAAAATTTCTTGCTAAACATATATATAGTGTGCCCTCCACTAAATTTTTGGGACTGTATTTAGACATTAATTTAAAATGGAAATCGCATATCA
Organism: Clitarchus hookeri; assembly: GCA_002778355.1. Taxonomy (NCBI): domain Eukaryota; kingdom Metazoa; phylum Arthropoda; class Insecta; order Phasmatodea; family Phasmatidae; genus Clitarchus; species Clitarchus hookeri. Next base: position 194,251 of record NQII01004269.1, read on the forward strand.
ATAACATTCATAAAAAGTTGGGTGCTGCAGTTTTCTCTTTATGACAGCTGTTTCAGGTAATATCACAGAAAAAGTTAATTGAAGTATACTTTGCATATTTTCACTCAATAATGTTGTATGGTATCGTTTTCTGGGGAAATTCTGCTGATAGACACAACATTTTTCTTCTTCAGAAAAAAAGTTGACAGGGTAATAATATGTGCAAAGAAAAAACGTAAATCATGGAGACCTCTCTTCAAAAAGATAAAAATTCTCCCAGTTACATCTCAATATATTTATGAGACAGTATTATATGTATCTAGTAATATAGAACACTTTAAGCTAAACAGTGAAGTACATTGCTTTAACACAAGAAGTAAAAGAAATTAGCATATTTCTACCACATTGCTTGCTACTGTTCAAAAGGGAATCTACTCATAAGCCATAAAATTATTTCATAATTTTCCATCAGATCTTAAAAACGTATGTTTGAATAAAAAAAGATTACTTAAACAAATATTGAAAGATTTTTTTACATAAACATAACTTTTGCTCTATAGATGAATACTTGACATTTTCAACACATTGATCTAACTTAGAGATTTATATATTTTATGCTTGACTTTTTGTATAGTCATTGAATTATGATTTTATCTACTCTATAATAATACATTAATTTGACATAAAACCTTTTGGAATTTTTAGTTTTTATATATTGATTAGGAAATTATGATTGTAATTTCATATATATATATATATATATATATATATATATATGTGTGTATATGTATATACATGTATACACACACTAGGAATTTGTATTAAAACTCTTTATTTTTGAAAGTATTTTATGATGGTGTTATAGTGTATTAAATTGTTAAATAGGGTGATAATTTTTTACTTGTATGTCTTTTAATCTGTATATTGTGTCTTATTTGTAATATGTATTTTTTGTGTATGTGTTTGTTATAAGTTTCTTTTTTTAAATGACTCTTTGCATATCCCTGAGCTTATTTGGCTCTTATGGGATTAAATGGAAAATGAGCATTAAATAAATAAATAAATAAATAAAGTGTGTTGAAAGGCTCATAACNATTTTTAGTTTTTATATATTGATTAGGAAATTATGATTGTAATTTCATATATATATATATATATATATATATATATATGTGTGTGTGTATATGTATATACATGTATACACACACTAGGAATTTGTATTAAAACTCTTTATTTTTGAAAGTATTTTATGATGGTGTTATAGTGTATTAAATTGTTAAATAAGGTGATAATTTTTTACTTGTATGTCTTTTAATCTGTATATTGTGTCTTATTTGTAATATGTATTTTTTGTGTATGTNGGTGATAATTTTTTACTTGTATGTCTTTTAATCTGTATATTGTGTCTTATTTGTAATATGTATTTTTTGTGTATGTGTTTGTTATAAGTTTCTTTTTTTAAATGACTCTTTGCATATCCCTGAGCTTATTTGGCTCTTATGGGATTAAATGGAAAATGAGCATTAAATAAATAAATAAATAAATAAAGTGTGTTGAAAGGCTCATAACTTTGCATATGGAGCATTATATTTTTCTCACATTATTAAATTGGCCTACATGTTAGTAGAATAAAAAATTATAGCTTGATTTACCTAAAAATGCAAGTAAGTCATGTGTAAACTAATGATACTAAACAAATCTTTTTGATCAATTTAGCAATTTTTATGTATCTGTAATTAAAAGAGCATGTATTTTACAGAGTATGCAATTCCTGGAATAAATCTATTTTAAGTGCTACAATCTTAGCTCTTCTTCTGATCGATTTGACACTACATTCTCGACTTTGATAAGATGTGAGAAAACATCTGTTTAAAAATACCTTCATCTGCAAAAAAACCATTTAGTTTTAGTCATCCTCCATCCTCCTATACTGGACAGTGATAACTTTATTTTTCATTTGTTTTCAACAGTTCAACTTATGTGGGTAATAGAGCTAGAAATAGACATTTATGGATAGGAAAAGGTCAGTATTAGTGAGAAATGGCTTTATCTTATGTGGGGAACTGGGAAAAGTTGCAAAGGCACCTGCAATGACATGTTGAAATTCTGTGGGTGTGGAGGCTCACAGGTTTGTTATATTTACTTTAATATTTGTGTGTAAATTTACATTAATGTAAAATTATAAATACTGTTTGTTTTTGGGAGCTTTCTGCACTGAATTTAATAATATAGCATATTTTTGTAAGTAACCCTGGAAACGTACAGCTCAAGAAAAACTGTGCCTTCCTTTTCAGTGGTTCAGAAGGAGTGAAGCTGACTGACATCTGCTTTCGTAAGCCTGTGTATGTGGATGCATTTCTGCATGCTCAACTTACTCAGGGCAGATGTCACACGAGTAGGAAGGCTTTCTCCAGCCTGGCTCACAGAGGACTCATTTGAGAAAATTGCTGTTAATATATTTTTCCCACCATAGTGTTAAAGGCAAATCTTTTCCACTTATTACATCATCTCAATATAGCTCTGTGACTAGAGTTGGCCCCCTTTCAGTGTTCTTGGGTGTATTGTTTTATCCTCTCTAAATTAAAATATTGTGAAAATAATTTTTTTTTCAGTCAGTGGTGGCTTCAGATTTCACTGCTGATGGGATACTCATATTGGTTACAAAAACACCCAATAATCTTTTTTTTACTCTGTTATGTAACTTTTTTTTTCCAAAAACACATACAGCTTGAGATTTTTCGTGGTTAAATATACCAAGGGTAATGGTAACACCAGAGTCTTAAAGCCTCAGTTTTGCACTGTGCTCATAACTGTCTTTTTTTCACTTGTGAAGTCTTCTAGCAAACATCTCATCAAGTTGATGAAATGGAGGAATGGCACACTGTTTCTACAGAGTGATGATTGTCACTCTGTTCAGACTATTTACAAAAAAGCACTTTTTTATGTCTCCCATTGATGAATGCCGGATATTCTTCCACAGTGTAACATCTAATATTGTAAAGATTTACTCATACAGAATATCCCGTACATCCCACCTCGTTTCGTACTTTTCAAACCTCTGTAGTTTGTACGTACGTTTGTCGGGTGCTGTAGTCTAGGTGCTGCAACCAACAGAGAGAGAAGGAATTTATAAACTTTTGTCGGTTCATAATCAACAGTAAATACCTTGTTTATAGATTTATTGGTAAAGCACTGTTCACTGATTACACATATATTTAATAAATAGTTTTTCAAAGGCTTCTTACAACATTTTTATATTAGTTTCTTAAAGTAGCTACTTTTTTGTGTAAATTTGGGTTGGTCTATACTGTAGTTTCTAAGATGACATGTTTGGTGGGTTCTTTGTAATGATATGTAATTTCAAGATGTGTAAGTACTTTTTGGTGTTTTTTTACTGCATTGTTTTAATGTGTGTCCTTTTCAATCAGTTTTTATATTTTAGCACATTTATTCTAGGCACTATATAATTTCTTGTGTATATGCCTCCATCTTCACCCCACGAGGTCTCGTGTTTTTTTACAGTTGTTTTATTTCATTTATAAAATTACGTTTCCTTGTTTTATGATTAAGGTCATGGTCATATTTCCCATTAGAGGGAATGACATATGAATATGCTTGTAAAAATCTGAATATACTTGTAGATTCTTCAGTTGTATCTACTCGCCTAGCTTCTAGAACATCCAGCTATTTTTTTAAAATAATGTGTTTGTTATTGGATTTAAATTAATGGTGAGCATTGGCAAAGTAACTTGCTACAACAACATCAGTAATAGAGTATCTGTACTTTATAAGAAATGGGCCCTGTTCGCACAAAATAAGTATGTACAATTTCTGATTATGCTTGATTTTTTATATATAAATATATGGTAAAATTTTTTCTGTGAGTATGAGGCACATTGATATGGCAGCATCAGAAATGATTCATATAATAGATGGATAGTTCAGGATGCATTCTAGGGGTAAGATTTTGGTGAGAGGGGTTAAGGCTAGTGGGAGAGTAACAAAATTGGGGTGTCTATACCAAACAAGACCCAAAAATTTGCAGTTATTATCTAGTTTTCCCAGAGATTTTTTATACTTTTACCGAGTTTTTGTAGGGAGTTTGATACTCTTAGTCATGTCAGCTGNGTCAGCCGTGCTAGTACACAAAATCCAAAAGTTCAGGTATGTGTAACAAATTTAACCAAGTAAGTTTAGAACTGCATAGCAATAGACCCTATGAGAAACACCAATGATTTGTCGTAATTTGGGACGAAGCACTCGGTACGGGCAAGTATAGTCCCTTTGTCTTCCCAAGCAGTCATGGTACTGAGCACTTATAATTCCCTTTTTACAAATGTTAACTGATGAGTATAATATGTGCAAATAACCGTTTACGTTACACTCTAATTTTTTGAAAACCATTTATTGTGCATGAGGGATGGACAAAACATGTACAATTTAATGAATAAAGTTAGAATTTCTTAAAAACGTTTAAAAATTGGACAACTTATCATGACCTATTCTTAACGGTGGCCGCCTACTAAAAGTGTCTTTCCCGTTCAAGGTTTAGTAGCACGGTAGATACACGAACAGCAGCGGCTTATACTCATCGCCCTTTCTATCACACATGCATTGAACTGGTGTGCAGTCTCTTTGACAGCAATCCAACTCAATGGGACTCTTACTATTTTAAAAAAAATGGCACTAACTGGTTTAATGTTCCAAGGTCATTATTTTGGTTTTTTGCTGTTTTGAGAGTTGCAGGAATGTATTAACCTTTTTTTTATGTTATCACACTAGTGCCACACTGTTTAGAACATAGGAACGGAATCCTCCATGATAATGCTGAGTATTTATTACATCGTACAGCAAACATGTGATAAATCATTATTAAATTAGGTATAAATTATTTTAAACAACAGTTATAATGAAAATCTGTGTGCTTGAATAATTTTAAATTACATGTAATTTGATTTTAATTAAATATTTAAAATTCTATTCTCCTGATGCATACATTACAATCATAGCAATTTGTACCAATATATCAAAATTTCTACTTATAACAGTGTAGATTTTAAGGCACAAATACCTACCAAATTAATAACTGTATACACACTACATTTATATACATGATTCAAATAAAGAAATTAAAAGGCCTAACATGCACAAATTACAAAACTAAAAATTTCACACAAATTAACTGCTTTCTGCCAGAGTAAGATTAGGAAGTAAGTTATTTATTTGAATGTTGCTGCCATGAAATANTTATGTTATCACACTAGTGCCACACTGTTTAGAACATAGGAACGGAATCTTCCATGATAATGCTGAGTATTTATTACATTGTACAGCAAACATGTGATAAATCATCATTAAATTAGGTATAAATTATTTTAAACAACAGTTATAATGAAAATCTGTCCGCTTGAATATTTTTTAATTACACGTAATTTGATTTTAATTAAATATTAAAAATTCTATTCTCCTGATGCATACATTACAATCATAGCAATTTGTACCAATATATCAAAATTTCTACTTTTAACAGTGTAGAGTTTAAGGCACAAATACCTCCCAAATTAATAACTGTATACACATTACATGTATATACAAGATTCAAATAAAGAAATTAAAACGCCTAATATGCACCAATTACAAAACTAAAAATTAAACAAACCCACTAATTAACTGCTTTCTGCCAGAGTAAGATTAGGTAGTAAGTTATTTATTTTAATGTCGCTGCCATGAAATAANATTTATTTGAATGTTGCTGCCATGAATAAAGTTATTTATTGTCCTAGATATTATTTTAGTTATTTTTTAGTAATTCCTTGCAAATAAAACATTAATCAAAGTATTTAAATGATTTTGCAGCTCAGATAATGGTTTAATGTAAGAAATCAGCGGGGCCCATGGTGATTGGTCAGAAAATCCTGCAGTGGGTGAGGTTACAATTTCTCTAGCGAGAGATAGCAGCACTGTCTATTTCTTACGTGGGACACTTGTTATATTTTACAATATTTTATTTTATATTTTATGTAAGGTTAATTGCATTTAAAATACAAAATCATCATACTTTAAACNATATTTTACAATATTTTATTTTATATTTTATGTAAGGTTAATTGCATTTAAAATACAAAATCATCATACTTTAAACATCACAAAACCATATAACACACACCTGTGCACTCCGCAAAACAAAATATTGTCACAGTACTGCCGTCAGTCTTCAGCATACTTTAGGCTTTGGGTTAACTTGCATCTGCCATCAATATAGAAAATTGTTTTCCGTCAGAACTTATTTGACAAAACAAATTAATTATAATTACTAATTTTAACTCAATTCATGTCCATAAAATCACCAACCCCTCAATTCATACAGCAGGCAACTATCTCTCCAGACCTTTGTGTCTTTACTGTAGACAGTGACGTTACAAATAAACTTTTCTTAACAGTCACTAACCTGATAACACACATCTACGGAAAATTCCAGAATTGCTAAACAATATTGCCNATAAACTTTTCTTAACAGTCACTAACCTGATAACACACATCTACGGAAAATTCCAGAATTGCTAAACAATATTGCCGATATAAATTAAATCCATTCAAACTAATTTTCTTCAAGTTTCTCCAGTTTTTAAGTTAATGTAAACAACTTCAACTACATGTAGACATATTGGCCAGGTCTTNGGCTTTGGGTTAACTTGCATCTGCCATCAATATAGAAAATTGTTTTCCGTCAGAACTTATTTGACAAAACAAATTAATTATAATTACTAATTTTAACTCAATTCATGTCCATAAAATCACCAACCCCTCAATTCATACAGCAGGCAACTATCTCTCCAGACCTTTGTGTCTTTACTGTAGACAGTGACGTTACAAATAAACTTTTCTTAACAGTCACTAACCTGATAACACACATCTACGGAAAATTCCAGAATTGCTAAACAATATTGCAGATATAAATTAAATCCATTCAAACTAATTTTCTTCAAATTTCTCCAGTTTTTAAGTTAATATAAACAACTTCAACTACATGTAGACATATTGGCCAGGTCCTCATATTGTATGAAATTTTAAGACTCTGTAACCAGAAACAACATTAAACTACAGCAAAAAGTGATTAATAAATTGTAACATACCATATCACTGACATATATAAATATTTTACTTTTTATGTGGATAAATATTTTATATTTATGGTTTAAAACTACCACATAAATCATGATGTTCAGAGAACATAAACATGGGAATTGGAAAGAGGTAAAAAAAAGTAAACAAAACGATAGACCCGGTAACTTGAACAACACATTAGCTGAGGGATGTTATGAATTTTTTATGAATATAAATGTGTCATTACACCAATTTTAATATTTATATGCATAAAACCAAAATAAATTGTTGAATTTCATTTGTGCAACAAAGTGAACATCTTGCTTTTAGTTTATTGTCAGGCACTTTCAGTAACCATAATGAATAAATATTGTGAAAGATCCACATATCAGTGAAAATGCACTTTCCTACCAGTATTTTCATGGGATGTACTTGAGAACATACGGAAATTCAATTCAATACACTCAACTCCAACATGGCTTCAACNGTGGATAAATATTTTATATTTATGGTTTAAAACTACCACATAAATCATGATGTTCAGAGAACATAAACATGGGAATAGGAAAGAGGTAAAAAAAAGTAAACAAAACGATAGACCCGGTAACTTGAACAACACATTAGCTGAGGGATGTTATGAATTTTTTATGAATATAAATGTGTCATTACACCAATTTTAATATTTATATGCATAAACCAAAATAAATTGCTGAATTTCATTTGTACAACAAAGTGAACATCTTGCTTTTAGTAACCATAATGAATAAATATTGTGAAAGATCCACATATCAGTGAAAATGCACTTTCCTACCAGTATTTTCATGGGATGTACTTGAGAACATACGGAAATTCAATTCAATACACTCAACTCCAACATGGCTTCAACTCAAAACAATGCTCAAATGAGATGGCTTGACGCTACTTGCTTCTTGTGATATTACAAGGTGACTCGTAAGATTAAAGTTACTTCTTTGTCATTGACTACTCATAACTGGGGTGTCGAGGGTTGAAACCTCGAGTAGTGATCCTTCTGTTTCCATCTCTTCTCTGTGGCCTGATAGGCGATGCATCGTCTGGTGCCAATTTTGAGTAGGCTTATTATACTTCTTCTTACCAGGGTGGCTGTTGTCCTTTGCAATGGGGGAGGGGTAGGAGGTGTCATTGATCTTACCAGGGGAGAGGTGGGTCTGTGACTGAGGGTAGCTGCAATGTAGATGGCATCTCGATGCTGTGGTCCCTCCTTCCATTCCAGTCCCCTAAGGAAGGGGGGATGCAGTAGTTACCAGAATATCTGCTATACAGAATTTAACTAGGATAGGTAACTTTCCTTTATTAATACACCAGTTCAGTTATTGGTCACACAAGATAGTTTATTGGGTCATAAAAAGACAGCAAACTGCCCAAGTCTATACCCGGAAGGTTTGGGGCCTTAAAGTCGGGTACCAATACCACAATTTCTCAGGAGGATAGCTCTTCCCGCACTTATGCNCTACCAGTATTTTCATGGGATGTACTTGAGAACATACGGAAATTCAATTCAATACACTCAACTCCAACATGGCTTCAACAGTAGTCTCCTCTCTCTCTGTTTTAAAGATGAAATGACCACTGACAGTCTTGATAGGTAAGGACGTTAGGGGTTGGAAACAAATACACTAATTGACCCTTGAGTGACAAACACAGACACCTAGCTGATTGGGGACTACTACTGGAGTTTGTCCGGTGGTAGGTTGAGGTTAGGTCTAACCTGAGCCTTGTTGTTGTGGTGGTCTAGCTGGTGGCTTCCTTTTGCTCTGGAACTCTCAGTGATCTAGACAGTGCTGTAACGGTCTAGCTGACGGCTTCCTTCGGCTCACTGCAGTGCTGGGCTGTGGACTCTGGCAGGCGACCTCCTCCTTGAGGTCACGGTCATCAACTTACTTTTGGCCAGCTCATCGCGGCTTATATCTCTGCATCAAACCTTGCGTGCTGCTGCCCTGAGCACTGAGCTCTATCCCTCCCTTACTTCTTCTCCATGGCATCGCTGCCGACTGGCAATGTGGCCATATAGGCTCACTGCTGACCATCCAGCATTGTGGCTATGCACCTTGCAAGGTTACGAGGTTTCGACGGGTTGCATCTATGCGTGTTGAGGCATGGAACACATGGGCTTTTGTTCTATTCTCTCTTCAAGGGTGTCGGTTTGTGATGGCAANACTTACTTTTGGCCAGCTCATCGCGGCTTATATCTCTGCATCAAACCTTGCGTGCTGCTGCCCTGAGCACTGAGCTATATCCCTCCCTTACTTCTTCTTCTCCATGGCATCGCTGCCGACTGGCAATGTGGCCATATAGGCTCACTGCTGACCATCCAGCATTGTGGCTATGCACCTTGCAAGGTTACTAGGTTTCGACGGGTTGCATCTATGCGTGTTGAGGCATGGAACACATAAGCTTTTGTTCTATTCTCTCTTCAAGGGTGTCGGTTTGTGATGGCAAGGGTATAACAGCGGTGCTTTAGAATAAAAGCAATATGCAACATGCACCAGTCTAATAACTGAAAACTGGGCATGGCACCACAACTGCCGATAATAATCTTAAATGGAAGAAACATGTATTATTGCATGCTCTAAAAAATGGCATGAAGCTCCAACAAAAACAATTTTTACATATCATAAAATTTCCTATACATATAATGGTTACACTCCACTTTAATTTGCCACTGAGTACTTTTAAGGTCCCTTGATTTACACTTCAATGGCTTTCAAGAATAGTGGGAAAACTGCATTTGCTCACAAAGGCAGTGACTGTATGGCTTATCTTGGGAAGGACAAAAGGCCACAAGTGAACACATCCAGCAATGTTAGATGTACCATTTTATTGGTACACATACCAGTTTTCGTGGTCGCGTATTACATATGTGCCAAGATAACTATTTTCTCTTGTACGCAAAAATACCAAGATCTTAACATTTTTGTTATGTGAACCCGGAATGACATATGAGTTTATTGCAATGTGTGTGCCACAATTTCTGAGCTGTCATCTAACGTACCTGGACATGTCTAGTTAGCAGTTACAGGGGAAGAGGTTGGGGTGGAAGATAGTTTTAAGTTGATTGATGGAGGGTAAGGTTTCAGGAGAAAGGGAAAGAGTGTTTAGGGATGGAGAACTGGTCACCCACTACTTGTTAGACACACTAAAAATGAAATTGGCAGAGCATTGATGCTTAGAAAGGAACATCAGTGTGACACGAAACTCCTGGAATTATCAAGAAATTCCAGGTTTTCTCCCAGTTTATTCCCACCTTTTTCCCAGTATTCCTGGTTTTCCTGGTTGGTAGACACCCTGGAAATGGAGGTAGGTATTAACTTGTCACANGGGAAGGACAAAAGGCCACAAGTGAACACATCCAGCAATGTTAGATGTACCATTTTATTGGTACACATACCAGTTATCGTGGTCGCGTATTACATATGTACCAAGATAATTATTTTCTCTTGTACGCAAAAATACCAAGATCTTAACATTTTTGTTATGTGAACCCGGAATGACATATGAGTTTATTGCAATGTGTGTGCCACAATTTCTGAGCTGTCATCTAACGTACCTGGACATGTCTAGTTAGCAGTTACAGGGGAAGAGGTTGGGGTGGAAGATAGTTTTAAGTTGATTGATGGAGGGTAAGGTTTCAGGAGAAAGGGAAAGAGTGTTTAGGGATGGAGAACTGGTCACCCACTACTTGTTAGACACACTAAAAATGAAATTGGCAGAGCATTGATGCTTAGAAAGGAACATCAGTGTGACACAAAACTCCTGGAATTATCAAGAAATTCCAGGTTTTCTCCCAGTTTATTCTCACCTTTTTCCCAGTATTCCTGGTTTTCCTGGTTGGTAGACACCCTGGAAATGGAGGTAGGTATTAACTTGTCACACCAACATTCTCAGTATATAAATCATGCCTATATAGATACTGAATTTCAAGGACCTTATGCTAATGGCTCAAAAATATGACCAACTATGGATATAAAAGGATGTAATTCTTAATATGTCATACCTACACTACTGGACAATAAAAATAGCACACATAGAAGGATGCATCAGATGGTACTGAAACTTTATAGAGGTACATATGAATGCAAAATCAAAGCAGCAGAACAGTTAAATATGGATCTGTGGTATGCCATCTGGTCATCTTCAATAGTGTGTTGCACCCCCTTGCACTGCAATATATGATGCAACATGGTCTGGCATGGAGTCCAGCAGATGCACAGGTACTGTAACATGGTGGCAGCTGGTGTTTCATCTGGTGCTATTCANTGTTCCAGGTACTGTAACATGGTGGCAGCTGGTGTTTCATCTGGTGCTATTCATGCTCGATTGAGACAGGGCAGACCATGATAGTGTTTGGACATGATGGAAGAAGTCCTGGGCAACCTTTGTCATGTGCGGTCTGGAATATTGCACCTGGAATCTTGGCCAGAAATGGGAGTAGATGGGGTCACAGGATCTCATCCATCTACAACTCGGCCGTTAATATTCCACGTAAAATGACGAGAGGGGATACGCTACTGTAGGCTATGTCTCTCCAGATTATCATGCCTGCCATGGGAGAAGTGTGCCACTGAATAGTGAGGCTGGGATTGTAGCGTTCACCAGCCACCCTCCACACCTGAGTGCGATGATCATCAGGGTCTTAACAAAGCGGCTTTCATCACTAAGCATCACACATTGCCAGTCTGTGGCATTCTACATTGCTCTGGCCTGGCACCACTGCAAATGAAGCAGCCGCTGTTGCAGAGTTAATGGCAGCACACATAATGGGTGCTGGAATCGCAGATTCGCATCTGCAAGGCATCAGGAAAATGGTTTGTGGGCACACAGGAGCCCCAACACTGGCCAATATTGTGGACCAGATCACCATGGGATCCCTCCACGCCTGGCGCACAATCCATCCTCTCAACTGGTAGTTGACCTTGTCTGTCTTGAGTCGGTCCTCTGCGTGTGGGTGCCTTCACGTATCCACAGTTCCTAACAGCATCTGACAGTATGGTCTGAACGATCCACGTGATGGACTATACGGCCTTACAGCCACCCTGCAGTTTTCAGCCTGACTATGAGACCTTTCTCAAAGTCCATCAATTGTGTGAAGCAATGGCTTTGGCATCTTTTCAGCATTCTTCTTCACTCTGTAATACTTGCTTGGTATTCTCTGGTCTTTCTCATGTTGTAGCTTCGACTACAAGGCAGTGTCTACGACCTCTGGTTGGTGCTTGCAGCTCCACTGCTGGGTGTGTGGTCAAATGCAAATGTACTAATAAATTGAAGTGGCAACATAATTCCTGGAATGGTGACAACCAGTGACAGTGAAATCAAAGTCGCAGTGACTTTGTCACTGCTTTTCATCTTTCATTATTTTATTCACTGTACCATCTCTGTTGATTATTTTTTTGTATCCACAAAATTGAATGGTATGGATAAAATTTAAAACATCGTCAAATTATTATGCAGTATTTTTATAGAGTTTTGTGTACAATAGAATTGTCTAAATACTAATTACCGGCACTAAGTATCCAAATTACAGCCATATTTTGAGGAATTTGCTTTCCTCAGAATGATGTATTAACAATATCCGATATTTGTTTGTTTAACGTCTGTATTTATGTGCCAGGTGGATGTTATATCCTTAGTCCATTTCTGCACTGTGGTCAGACATTCAAGATGTAAATGAACATGCTTTGTAATGAATTTCACTAAAGAAATTATTTTTAATATGTAACATTACCTCAAAATGTAATAGTTTGATTTTTAGATTATGTTTTTTATTCAATATTTTATTTTATGTGAAATTAATTGGAAATGTTTAAGACATTAATATGCATTATTTTACATCCACCTAATTATATGTTATACTTAATTTGTTTCATTTGAAATGTATTTCAAGTTTGTTGAAATTTCAATTATTTCATATTTGGAGATATTTTGACTGTGTTTAATTTTTTTGGACTCACATAAGTTTTATTAGAGAAGCGATGCCACTTAAAATTTCGAACACTGATGAACAGTATTCAATAAATAAATCTGTATAATTATTTTTTTAGCAGAGTCTTTTATTGCACTTTAAAGAAAGGTCTTGGCAATGGAGTGCTTGTGATGCAAATATATATATATATATTGTCGAGTTTGCAAAATGGACGTTAATGACACAACAAAAATGGACCTGTGGATGACAGCATATAAATACACAACTCAGTTCACATCACAAGTACCCTAGTTGCTATGACCTTCCTTGAAAGTACCACAAAAGACTGCCAACAAAATAATTGTACAAATGAAAAAAATCAACCAATACAGAAAATATAACACAATGATAACAAAATATTTACCTAAAAGAAATATATGAGAAATACTATAAATAAATTATCGAGTCTGTGTCATAATAACCTGCAAGACTATCAAGAGGTAAACTGAAATTATGTAACATAAAGAAATTTCTTCTTCCTTTTCTTTTATTGTTTTTGTTCCCTACTGCGATACACAAATATCGCAAACTCACAAACCTCAGGCCACTTTGAAAAGCTGTCAACAAGTACCAAAAAGTATTTTTTTATATAAGATCAAGCAATTTTGCACTCTCTGCCATAACTGTTGTGGCCAAGTCCATGGTAACACCATGAATTTGTCTGGCATTGGCTTACTTTGCAGTAATGCTTGCAACCACCATGTCAAGGTCTCAGTCTATCTTATGCCACCACACGTCGGACTGAGCCAAGGCCCTCGTCTTGCAAATATTGAAATGATTAGAATGGAATTCTTGCAAAATCTTTTCCCTTAGGACCCAGTGGTCTTAAGGAAAAATACGGTCTGTATGGCCCACATCAAACACCCTTTTTCCAGGGTCAGTTCACTTTGTTTGGAATAAAACGTTTTCAGGGAACCTTTAACTTTCACTGGCCAACTATCTCTCACATAGTATATAATTTTGCCCAACTCTGAGTCTCTTTCAGTTACCTTCCTGATTTCCTGTCTGTAACTGGTAAAAACTCTGCAGTGCCTATCAGTAGATATGAAAACTGACTGCTCCATAGATGGGTGAGAGTAAGAGACTTGATAATCTGTCTGCATTACCATGGTCCTCACTTTTGATGTAGGCCTACTGCACTGTTTAATCAAAATCTTGCAGAAACACAGCCCACCTTTGCAACCTGTTGGCAGCAATCTGTAGAATATCACAATTCTCCCTCAGAATATGGACAACTCATTGGTGGTTCGTGAACAGAATAAACCTTCTCCCATAGAGATACTGAAAAAACTTTGTAACCCCAAAGATAATGGCCTGCATTTCCCTATCAGTCTGGAAGTATAACTTTTCTACTGATCAAAGTGTTTGGAAGGTGAACATAATCAGTTTCTCAATTCCACCAGTTAATACATGACTAATGACTGCACCTACACCACAAGAAAAGGCATCACAAGCCTACACGTGCACATCAGGATCTCGGTGCAGGGTCTTTGTGAAGTGAAATTCAAATGTTTCAACTCAACAAAGGCCTTGTTACACCTATTTGATTATTGCCAAGGCCAGTCCTTTCTTAAATACCCAATTATAGGCTGTTCACAGTTAATTGAGCACTTTTGAAAATAACCATTAAAAAAATATCACTGCCCCTACCTGTATACCTGCCTTCTTGGCCTTGAATCCCAACATTCTGCTGCTTCTATAATGAAACCTACAAGCTCCGCAAATATCCCATCCTCGTCACCATAGTTGTATCTTAGCAATTTATTCTGATTGTCACATTCATGTGTTTATGAACATGTCTCCATAACATACCAAAAACCATTGACAATGATGCCAACCCTTGGTTACTGTACAGTAGAACTAGGCAGTATACATTTATCTAAAAAGGTAAAATATGTACTTAAAAAAACCCTCAAGAGAAAGTAAAAGTATTCAGCAGTCAAATTCATTTTTACAAACCTATGCCAAATATACAACCAACAAAGACTTTCATAAACACAAAAACTAAAAAGAGAGAAACTGGAAAGAAGAAAACACTATAAAGAAAGACGAGACAAAAAAAGTTCACGCTCCACACATTGCGGCAGGACCACATAGTGGAAGCCATGATACTTACACAGACTGTCTGGGGGACAAATGGACATATCAGCAAGTTTTAAAAACTTTAAACATAAGTTTAAACTGTTGCCTAGTGATGGAACTAAGGCAGAGATGAAAGCAGACATTACTATACACAAACAAGAGAACCACTACATAATGGGATGTTGTTGCTTCAGGAGCAGTGAAGGTGGTTTAACTTATGTACTGCAGGTTTACGCTTACGTTACAGGTTATTAAATGAGCACCAGTTACTGAAAAGCGTGAGTAAAATTGAGGGCGTGGGCCATCTGCCCAAGTGGCTGCCTCTAGAGTCCCCCATTATACTGCTGATGATAAGGTTTCTTGCGTAATCCATTTATGGGTACGTACTGAATTTGTTGGTCTTCTGAGAATGCTAGTAAAGCAATATGAGATTGTTTGACGAGCCATCTCACACGCCCAATATCACTGTAATCCATCATTTCATTATACACTGCTGCAAATTATGTGATTAGGTAAAAGGAAACACATTTACACTGACATGAAGCACCTGGACATGAAATAAAAACACTGCAGATATGTTTTGCTATTTTTACTCAAATCCACACATTTGACTGAGGCACTTACATTTGCATGACAATGGCAGTATGTTACCAACCTTATCACTATAAAACATAGTGCTGGCAGGGATGCGCCGTATTAGAGACAAATCCTTACACATGATGTGGAATTTTATGATAAATGTTCTTAAGTCCAGCAAAACTGAATATTACCCGTTAGGGCACCAGTTTATCTATATCACCGTTGAGCATGTGAACTCTTCTCCTCGCGGTGGTGGTGGGTCATCAGCCATGTGGTGGTCCCTTAACAATGTGCATGTCTAATTACGTTAAGTCAGTGTTTCCTACACACTCATACAACCTCGGTAGAGCACTAGACATGGAAGTGAAGTGCCTGGAGTAGGCCAGGTCCCGAAGGTACTTATGTATGTACTTAATAAAAGAACAGAGACTCGGATCAGGAATGGTAATATTGATGAAAGCAACAAAACACTGTACAGCCAATACACAACCCGATACTTATGCGGACATGGCGTTTAGGCCTGCCATAGGCCGACTTGAAGAAAAGTACCATTATGCACGTGCACAAATTAAATTAATTACATCTCTGGGGCAGTGAGTCTGACGGAGATGGGACTATGACCACAGAGTTGGGAACACTGGATGTAGTAGGAACACAAGGGGAAACCGGATTTCAGGAACCATTGTGTCCTCCTCACTGCATTAATTTATCTGGAGATTTTATAACCTGAGACTCTTGTGTATGTAGTCAGCCGGCCATAATTATCACACCCTCAAAAGTTACCTAGGGCATGAAGGCAGGATGGCCACTCAACTCTGGTGGTATCATTGAAGTATGATGGTGGAGTATACTCCCAACATGCCGTGCTGGCTGTGGAGTCATAAAGGGGCAGCCATCTGCTTGTTCGGGGCACAGTGAGTCAGGGAGAATGGATTTGACACTCTTCACCACACAGGAGAGAACATTATTCATTTTATAGACAAAGCATTCATCAATGACACTATAACACAATGTCTTTAATGCCAGGAAATGCTCCTAAGTATTAGTAAAAAGGGTATGTGCAGAAAGGGTACCATCATTTAACATAAGTTTTTTGTAATCATGCATATAGTATACATTGCTTACAGGTGAAAAATTACATTATATTAAAGAAATTATTTTTCCTGTAAGAGTTACCACATATTTTTTCAAACATTAATTATAAATTCAATGGCTATTTCTACACAAATTTATGATTATAGAGAACCGCTATTGATTTTATACTTGGGTGTGACTTTATGACGAAAACTTGATGTAGTTCTATATTTAAAAGAAAAACTTCAATATGTACTATACCATGTCAGGAAAAACTATACAATTTCTAATTGGTTTTAATGCTACATAAAAAAACATTCTTTAGATACACTGTTGTATAAACAAAATAAAAAATATTTGCACACAAATGAAAAATTATCCAGAAAAGGAGCTAAATGAAAATTAAAAACCTAACATACAAAAATTATTGAGAAAGTGTGTAGATAGACTCACCTGTAAAACAGTTGTCCTGATAGAAACCAAACATTACACAATTAATATAGATTTGACAATATACAAACCAATACTATGCCAAAAAGTTTACTGAAACCCTGGCCTGTATCATTGAAAGAGTGCTATGGTCACATTTAATGTGATGCATGTTGTTCTATCAAGCCCAGGAGAAGGGAAAGATAATGAGGAGAGCATTCTGTATCACAACAAAACAGACCCAAACTTACACAGCATTAGTAGATAGGTAATGTTTTACTAAAATGTGTTTTCTCTTACCTTAAACCATTTGTTTGAATCTGCTGATGCTTCTGTCAGTGTGTGGTATTTCTATTTTACTGCTACTGCTAATGTCACTGTTACTGCCACTATTTCACTATTACTACTCTGCAAGTTGACAATTCCACTAGTTTGTGTATTATTAACCTGTTATATAAAGTATGTATTCTGAAGTGTCCTTACATATTTGTACAGTTTTTGCCAGTCTTCTTTAGTGATGCTTTGTATTGCTGAGTTTATAAGTGGAAAAATTTTAGAAGGTAATTGAGCCACATTATTAGTAGCTACTCGTTTCACTAAATTCCACGTGTTCTCAATTTGAATGAGAATACAGTGGTATGGCAGCAATCTCACAACTTTGTGGCCATTTGTGTGAGAAATGTTGTCTGTGCCAATAAGTCAACAAATTACTAGTACAGAGTAAACACTCTATGCTATTGAACCATGGCCGTCTTAACATAAGGTGCAAACAGGGCAATTGCCTAGAGGCGCCTGTTTTAAAGAGGTGCTTGTTGAAACCATGCACTTAAAAAAAATTCACTTTGTGGAATTTTTCAATTTTCATGCAATTTTGCAAAGGTGGCCAAATTTTATTTGAGGCGTGCCACATTCAGTAGGGCTGCATTTAAGCATTGTTGTAAACAAATAATAGGTTTTCCCTCCCATGTTGATTACAATGAACACCTTCTTATCTGCCAACAACAGCCAGGCTGGGATTATCAGCTGTAACCTGATTTTCATGTGCAAATCCAGGGCAGGAAGAAAAATAAAAAAGGAAAAGAATGTTTGACGCTGGTGTTAGTTGTTGCAGATTGCCAGGTGGTATAAATAAACACCATGTACTGCAGCAGCAATCATCCTGATGATGATGTGACTTCAGTTTAACAGTATTTGCCGGGTGATGCGTGCTGATAAAATGTGCGGCCTGTGGCATGAGTTGGTTTTAAGTGCATGTGCATGGAGTAAATACTAGGCTAATTCATGGTTGTTTTCAGTATTTTACTATGATGAGTTATAGCAAATTGAGTGGCGCACAGCATTGGAAAATAAACAAACAGAAGTAAAGTCGTTTCTGTGGTTTTGAACCAGGTGCCAAAATTGGACATATTTTTTAAACCACAGATTAATCCTTAACCTTCTGCTGAGGATTTGAGCCATTAGATGAAAGCATACGTGGTATAATTGAGACTGTGAGCTTTAATTCCTCAGTTTCCAGGAGAGAATAAAACAATGACTTGTTAGTTAACAAAGGAGAATTCATCACTATCAACGGCAGGGTGGATGTCTATAATGTTTCTGAACGTGATAACCTTACTGGAGTTGACTTCTCGGACCCAGCTAAATGGCCTCCCTTAAATGAAGAGAATATATACCTTATCAGGAACATTCCCGCTCAAGAAAATATACATGAACTGTTCAAAAACTCTTAAGTGTGTGTGGAACAGTTTCAAGATCAGCTACCAAGACAATGTTTTTCACAAAATTAAAAGATGGTGAAACTATAAAGAGGGAGTGGCTGTGATATTCAGTGTGTAATGGTAAATTTTTTGCATTCCTTGCAAAAAAATTCTGAAACTTAAAACAAAAATTTGGGTATGTTTTGTACAGAATTCAATGATTGGAAACATGAAAATTGTTTTAGTGAACATGAGCGAAGCCATGAACATAGGAATAATGTGAAAACTTCTAGAGAAAAATTTTTGGTAAAGTAGATTCTAAGCTTCATGAACAATACTTGAAAGATGTTTTTAACTGGAAACAGATTTTGCATAGTCATAAGCATTATCAAATTTCTTGGGAAGAGGGGCTTAGTTTTTCGAGGGTCCGATGAAACTGTTGGCTCAAATGACAACGGTAACTTCCTTTTTTAAGGACACCTTTAATGACTTATGGTAAACCAGGCAAAGGCCATGTTAGTTACTTGTCTAAAAATATATGTAATGCATTCATTTAGTTAATGCCACAACATGTGGAGAATGAAATATTTGCTGAACTGAGGGCCAGTAAATATTACTCAATTTCTGTAGATTCTTCTGTTGATGTTAATGATTGTGATCAACTTTCATTCATTGTACAAATAGTATCAGAGAGTGGCGACCCTGTAGAAATATCTGTCATGTTTATACCCCAGACTGGCCACAGTGCTCACAGTTTAGAAATAACTTTACTGAAAGTTCTTTCAGATTATAAGATTGACATTAAAGACTGCAGAAGACAGAAGACAGTCTTATTACAATGCTGCTATTGTGGACTACAAGCCAAAATCAAATCGCACAATCAGTTGACAATTTTTGTGCCATGCGCAGCATATTATTTGAATTTAGTAGGAGTAGCAGCTGCTTCATGTTGCTAAAATATGACTGCTTATTTTATGTTTGTGCAGAAAGTGTATGTTTTCTTCAGTGAGTCGACAGGCAGATGGGAAATTCTACAAAGTGAAATTAAAACAAGTATTGCTGATATCAAGCTTTAGCATTTCACATTTTCTTTAATTTAATAATAATTCAACATTTGGTTTCTTGGCCCCTTATACTCAGCACTGTCGTAAATCATGCAGGTGGTTGATTTTAACTATTCATTTAATTGCCTAGTTGCTAGATTTTTTTGCCTTTAAAAATTAACAGCCCTCAATGCAGCCTTCTTTGCTTCTCAGTGTCTCCTTAAAACTGTGGTTTGAAAATGTTCCATCTAATGTATGTAGTGAAAACAAGTTAGGGCCAGTGTACTTTTTTTTTCATGGTTTTTATTATGTTTACAAAATAAAAACACTCACACACATAATTTAAGGATAATAAGGTGCATTTCCAGCAATATATCACAAAAAAAATTGGTCTTATTGAAGCACCCAGGAACCTAACAACTAAATTTAACATTATTCTTATGAAAATGTACCCTACAACATCATTTTCTATAATGTTAGA
>NQII01004270.1:9432-41610 GCA_002778355.1 Clitarchus hookeri
ATCACCCTCGTCAGATCTCAAGACCTCGCCGTTAGGAGCCACCCAGATCCCTTCACGCCGCCCACTCGAATCGAACATATTTCAAACTCCGCAACTGCAGCCTCATTCAGGAAGTAACACGACAACTTTCGACGTAGGGGCATCACCGAAGACACGTAAAAAAAAAGAGATTTGTATTGACGAAGTACCAATTTTTAACGTCAGTCCAACAGTCCTCAAATGCCCCTTTCTCGCGTGGTGGTCCCACACAAAGTGTCACGTCCGCCTGTCAAACAACCTTTCAAATAAAACTAATTTTTCAGTTTCTCTCCCTCCCCGTGTGTGGCGCGCCTGCTACGCAATGCGAGCACTTTGATCCGCACACAATTAAGTTGGGAAAGAGGGGAGGGCTGTTAACCGCGGACGACGATAAATATTTCATGGGTCACTGCCACGCCATCTACACTCGGGCACATCCCCCCACCCCCCTTTCCCAACAGCACACACACCCCACCTTTGCAAAACCCATTTTCCTTTCCACTCGCCTGCCCCTCTTTGGGGGGATCCGTCTCTTTCGGCGAGGGGGGCGAGAATAAAAACGGATAAAAATTGATAAATAGCCCCGGCGCGCTACCATTTCGGCGGTTATTCGGGCGCGGATTTTCCATTCTTGCTCTCCCCCCCCTCCCCCGCTACCAAAGGTTGCTTGGTCCACGTGACACAACCAGTTATCGTGAGTTGATGGCCGGGATTCCCAATACCACAGCTTCGTTCTTGGCCTTAACTCCCCCGGGTGGCGCGGGGCTGTTATAAACCAGCGCTCCATATATCTTAACTGCAGGAGAACGGAGAAACACTTCCTGTTGCAGTGCCACGCCTACGGACGATCGGGAGGAAACAGCCCCCTCTATTGTCCCCCCGTTACTAGAGGGGTGAAAAAATATGTCGGGCCACAAAGCTTTAAGGTGTAGGATGAGTCGAGCTGACTTAGGGACCAAGTGCAGGTCATATAGTCGTTTCACTGTAACGCCTCGGCACTAAACACCGCGTGCATTTCACACTTACAAGTTGCATTTGAGTTTACGAATGGCATTTAAATTTAAGTAAACAATTTGCGTCGCTCTTGATTTCAAGCCTGTCGAAAGCCTTGAATGAAACGCTTTGTGTTCACGCAAGCAACTTTTATTATGTTGGATGGCTTTATCTATGCTGATTTCTCAAGCGAATTCGCTAGTGGCTTTTAGATAGTAATCCAAAAATGTATCCAGTTTCTTAAATTTACGTCGGTTATTACAACTAAAATGAAACATATTCTCGTAAAAGAACTTATATTTCATAAACCAGAAGGCATTTTTTTTTATACTTTAATGTCACTAGTCACCCTGCTTCTTCTATGCTTGTCACAACGAAAATAATTTATTTCGTGGTCATTAAAATAGGACAATAAATAAAGGAAAACAAAATAAGTTATGTCCGTTGTAAGCAGATCATTGTACTACGCCCACATCGTGCACTATAATTATCGTTATATCTATGCATGCGTACCATTTATACCAACTGTAGCCAGGCCCTAAAATCATACTTGTAGCGCATGTTAATACTTGCTTAAAGTGTATTTGTACTTAACTATTTATGCGAATTTAAAATTTTCTAAAGAAGTGATTCTTTTTGGTTTTAAGAGGTAGATTTTGTGCTATTTTAAAATTTTCAAAAAAGTTGCTATTCTTTTTTGTTTTAAGCAGTAGATTCGAGATGGTGGCCAAATGTCAATCTCAAGGTTGTATGACGTAATCGATGGTCAGGTTAAGGTCAAGGTCGCATGATGTCATCCAAGGTAAAAGTCATGGTTGCTTGTTGCCATGGTTCCTGCTGTTGTGAGTGAGACGAATGGATTTTCTCAGTGTGTTCCCATGATTTGTATAGGTTTTGAAGGTCAAGGTCACGGTTACTTGTTGACATGGTTCCTAATGTGAGCTAGGCAAATGCATTTTCTCAGAGTGTTCGCATGACTGTTTTAGAAACAGAATATAGGTTTTCCCCTTTTCATCCCTAGTGTAGATGTCGTCCGAAATAGTGATCAAACGTCAAGGTCTCAAGAAATCACGGTTCCTGCTATTGCGAGCGGAAGCAAATGGGTTTTCTCAGAGTTTTCGCATGTTTTTCTTCATCCTAAAATAGCGGTAGGGTGCGCTCTCGCACTTGTTGATCTCCTCCTGGCAGTAGGAGCCAGTGTAGCCATCCTGGCAGTGGCAGCGGTGGCTGTTGCCGATGTCCTCACATGTACCGTTGTTTCACAGCTTCTTGCTAATTGCGAGTTGGGGCAAATAGGTTAACTCATACTTAAAAGTAAGTACGTGTATATAGTATTTAAAACTAAGTAACATTTGTCCTTGCCCTGTATAACGGAATTCCTCTCGTAAAGGGAAGTGCATGTGTGGCTCGGCTGGTCTGCCACCCTGGAGCCTGACTCGACTCTCGACTAGTGTATGAAGCATCCCATCGACTCGATCAGATGTGCATAGTGCCTACACCGTCGGTCGACCACCTGGCTACCTTTAAGATTCTCGAGATGTTAGTTGATCGCATATTGTTGGACAGGGTGGGTGCGTTCCACCGCTAGCGATGCAGGTCGTGAGTGTTGTCTGTAATCTGAATGTGACGGTTTCATTCCGTTCGGTTCGTAAGGGAATCTATTGCTATTTTGTTTTACTGACCAGGATGGTCTAATCTTGTCTACCTTCATCTAAAGCAGCGTACAGCAGCCGAGGCTTGTGTTATATGCGCTGGTTTGTAAGTGCTTATAATTAATTTCCTTTACATTTTATTTCTTATATATATGTTTGCATCGGTATTTAGCAGTGTCGACCTTGATTCTCCACCTTCTTCTCGACTCTGTCATAGCATTTCATTTAATATAATGTGAAGTACGTTGCTCGATGCTCGCACATTATGCGTTGGTTGGTAGTGGACTTCGTGTGCCTATGTACTGTGGCGTAGCTCGGTCGGTGTGTGTACGTGGGGAAAGTCGTTTGCTATTCAGCTGTACTAACCAAGGCTACCACGTCACTTTTCAGACGCATGGTCCTGTTTGGCAACGACTGATGTGATGGACAGTTCTCGTTGCTTGTACAATACGTGCTGGTTGGTAGATATTTATAACTATTTTCATTTTTTTATGTCTGCTGGCATCAGTTCTTCCTGATGGTAATTTTTTTGGTCTAACATAATGTAGAGCGCTCGTTTCTCATGCAATATGTATCGGTTGGTAGGTGTTTATAATTATTTTCCTTTGCATTTACAATATGTTTCTTGCATGACCACTGGTTTAAATGCACGAAGTTTAGTGGCAAACAAAGGAACACAGCATAATTTTAATTTTCACAATTACTTACGTACTCATAAATGATGTGAGATATGTGGTTCACCAATATGTGCAGTTTATTTGACTCGTTTGGAGCTGGGTCGAGACAAAAATAAAATGCGTAAATATCTTGAACCAATGTTTCCAATTGGTGGCAGAAGTGTTGGGTTTTGGACCAGCAGCGAACCTTTCAGGGTTATCAGTATTCTAGTCATAATTTTAGTCTATTAAATTTTTATAAAACTCGTAACACAAGACTTCAAGAAAGGTTTTAATTAACTATAATAACACCAAATTATATCAAATAAATCAACTGTTGAAATATAACTAATGAGTGCAAATGTCCATAGAGAAATACTATAACACTAACGATTCACCGGAGAGCCGTAAAGACGAACTTTTTTTGTTAATTTACACGTGCTGACTCATACATTGTCTTAAAAAATTGCTGAGAACGTAGTGTTACAAAGTTTGATGCAAACATAGGTTGCCCAAAGCCATTTCCAAAAGGAAGGGGATGATATTACCGACCGCCTATTTAGATGTGTAAGAACTCTTTTATACAAAAACAGCATTCTCCAATTTGTTGCTTAATCACAAGTGCTTTCTGGTATATTCAACTGAACACATTTTAAAACTCAAATTTAGGGGGTCGCATAGCTCCCTTAAAACTCACTTTAAGGGATTATTTGTACATATATTTCCGTCGTATATTTTCGTAAGGAATTGCTTGCCAAAGTTCCCCCTCATGTTTTAGGAACTCGTGGTGTATATATATATATATATATAATATNTCTCCAGCATTTTAGCAGCTAATAGGCAGCCGTAGCAGCTTCGCCAAGACGAGCGCCGTAACTTCGTGAGAACCCATAAACCGCACCTGCGTGCTCAGTGGCGGTAGGAGAGCGACAGGCAGTGATGCGGGATACGACGTGTAAGGCGAAGCTCCTCTCGGTAAAGTTAACCTGGTCCACAACTGAAGACGTAAGAAGTAAAATTATAATTTGACGTCTTAACGTAAACGATAACGTAATCGATAACGTAAACTTTAACGTAAACGATAACGTNGTAAAATTATAATTTGACGTCTTAACGTAAACGATAACGTAATCGATAACGTAAACTTTAACGTAAACGATAACGTAAACGATAACGAGTTATCGATGACTTCTCATACTGATAATTATCTGTATGAGAAGTCATTGATAACTCGTTTTGTGTTTTTAGTTCGTTATACGTTGTACGCGTATCGTAAGGGTAATGTGCTTGACTTAATTGTCTACATTAAGTGAAAATTTAGAGGGGGTGACCAATTAACTAACGATTGTTGAAGTAATAGGTGGGAAACGTATTTACAGTAAAGCCAGAATTTAAAGGTTTGTAAGAGCGCTATAAATATTCATTTTCCTGTATTTATCTCTCACTGACAGGACTCTCCACCACGATATTAAAAAAAAATGAGAAACACTTGTTGTTTAGAAACACAGTAGGTTCAGTCATATATATATATNCTCCACCACGATATTAAAAAAAAATGAGAAACACTTGTTGTTTAGAAACACAGTAGGTTCAGTCATATATATATATTAAAATAATATCTATAGACGGCTTCCCTGGAAGTTTTCGTTGGCTGGAATAAGAAATTCTCATTNATATATATATATTAAAATAATATCTATAGACGGCTTCCCTGGAAGTTTTCGTTGGCTGGAATAAGAAATTCTCATTTAAACTGTGGGTCATCAATGTAGAAGACATGCTTCCATGAGTCCGATCAGTGATTGCTGGAAAATGTTTAGTTCATGGAAATCCAAGTGCGAAAACAGATAAATGTTTGTTTACGTCTAAGCACCGCGATGTGCAGGCGCACGTGAACTGACGTCACCAAGTTCCTGAATTTACGTTACAATCAACAACCAAATTTGATTCGTTCATTTCCTGCCTGTTTAAGCTTTTAACAATAAAAAAATGGTTATTGTCTTTATAGGCTCTAAGCTATATGTACGTTACCGTTCATAACTAATATCAGAAATATAAGCGCAGTACTATGTTAAAGTTAACGTAATATAAAAGTGAAATAAAATATATTACTAATATATAAGGTAAATAATAACGTAATAATTGTTGATTGAANTGAATTTACGTTACAATCAACAACCAAATTTGATTCGTTCATTTCCTGCCTGTTTAAGCTTTTAACAATAAAAAATGGTTATTGTCTTTATAGGCTCTAAGCTATATGTACGTTACCGTTCATAACTAATATCAGAAATATAAGCGCAGTACTATGTTAAAGGTAACGTAATATAAAAGTGAAATAAAATATATTACTAATATATAAGGTAAATAATAACGTAATAATTGTTGATTGAANTAACGTAATATAAAAGTGAAATAAAATATATTACTAATATATAAGGTAAATAATAACGTAATAATTGTTGATTGAAAACGCAATAAAAGGCTAGAGGTTATAAATACACTGAAGGATAAGTAAATTCTCCCCGTGCATTTTGAAATTTATTTTTTTCGTAAGTCCACCAGTAATAAAATTACACTATGGCGAGTGAAAACAAGCCTCTTTAAGACAAATACACATTAATCAAAATTCTGACCTTAATTGCGTGTGTCAAGGCTGAATTTAATATTTATATATATATATATATATATATATATAACAGTGTTCGTTTGTGCATTTATTGACGCTTAATAATGGTATAAAAATCCTAATAGAACAAGTTCAAATGTAAACAAAAAGTATAGCTGTAAAAATTGAAATATTTATTTACGCACGTTGTGCAGTATTTGAAATATGAAATAAAATCGTTCTGACTTTACCAGTGGCAACATAAGCTGACGCTGCTAGAGCGATGCGCTGGGGTGCAAACGGTCTTGCTTGGAATCTCGGTCCGGCTTTCTTTGCATTTTTAGATATATATTACCTGAAACTGTTCATTGTACGTGGAGCCAAACAAATCTTTATATTAACCAACCAAATATGTGTCTGAAGATATCAAATATGAACAACAAAATTATTTGGTTTCAACGACGAAATATTTCACTGTCCGTATACAAACAGTTAATTTGTTTGCGCCAAACGAAATTCGTTTGATTCAACACAACCTATTTCTCAGTGTACAGGCCACNTACAAACAGTTAATTTGTTTGCGCCAAACGAAATTCGTTTGATTCAACACAACCTATTTCTCAGTGTACAGGCCACGGCCGATGGCTTGCCCGTTCCCTCTTCTCTGAGCAACTTGCTACGTCTCTAGTAACCTCGATAACTCCTCTGTCAGCGAGACGTTAAGCCCAACATATCTACCTTTTACAAGAATTGTAGGTCAAAATCTCTAGCTTAATTGGCCGTTGTCAAAATTATTAAAACTATTCGCTGAAGAAATGTTCTTTTTTGACCTTCAGTAAAACCTTTATTTACCATTCAGTAATACGTTTGTTTAATAATTCAACGTCAAATGAAACACCAACAATATCTTGGAACTTAATTTTTTTCTTATATACGCGGCACAGTAATACAATTAAACTTGGTTTTAACAATATATAATAAATTGCGGGTACGGAGAGATCTTAAATTTGCGCTACTTTCATAATTATTCGACATGTTTAAGCGAGACGTTTTATGAGTTTTCGTTAACCTAATGAACGCTTAATAACTATTAACCTACTGAGAGCTCCGTGAAACATTAACCAAGTTGCGAGTCTTAGCTCCATTCCAGTTCTCAAGGAAGTATCCACTAGGACCATACGAAGTTAGTTATAACGTAGNGTTGCGAGTCTTAGCTCCATTCCAGTTCTCAAGGAAGTATCCACTAGGACCATACGAAGTTAGTTATAACGTAGGCCTCTTTCTACAAAAATGCTCTCTGACCTACCGGAGGAGTGGGAGTTCGAATACTGACGACGCACGAACAGCAGAACCTTTCTTACCCTCACCCCGCGTGACAAGAACGCACGGTGTCAGTCCATTGTCACTATAAAATAATAGTCATGCCCATGCGGAATAGAGAGGGTTGGTCTTCTAATTAGTACCATCGTAGTTTGCTTCGAGCGTGATTTACCGTGTCGCTTGCACGCCGCGTGGCGGAAAACGCTGCTTCTGCTCAAACTCACGTCGACTTATCTGAAGTAATTCAAGTGTTATTGTAATCGGTGGGGGTGCGAAGCTTCCCTCCAGACTCTGGCCCTGGCGTGGTGTGAGTGTCGTTAGGTATTCAGGATTTTATGAGATGTACGTGTGCATCGGCATCCGTGTCTGCGTTGTACTGAGTGAGATGCATTATAACGAACCCTATTCATTGGATTACGCTATTCTACGATCTGGTTAATTAACTTTATTAAAACTATTCGCTGAAGAAATGTTCTTTTCTTGCCCTTCAGTAATACTTTGGTAATAATTTTATTTACCATTCAGTAATACGTTTATTAATAATTCAACGTCAAATGAAACACCCACAATATCCTAGAACTTAATTTTGTTTGTTCTATACGTGGCACAGTTATAAAATTAAGCTTGGTTTTAACTTTGTTGGATGACAAAACATATGAAGTCTGAAAAATTGTAAAATGTTTTCTTATCATAACTAAAAAGGAAACTTAAATTTGAATTATTTAGAAATAACTTTTATTTAAATAACGATATTTACATAAGTTTGAACAGTACCAATTTCACATAAGGCTTACGGCGCACATTTGGATTCTTATGTAGACAGTGTCAAATTTTTTGTTTTTAACAGATCTTCAATGTATTTTATTTTAGAGTTTGTGATAACAGAAAATTGTATTTTAAAAGAGTAATTTTTATGTTTTTATCTAAATGATTTCGAAATAACTATTTATATCTGAATAAACCTATGTGATTTCAGAGAGAAATAAAATTTACTTCGCTTTAACCTATACAGTTAAAAATTAAAACGATAGTCTCACGTGAAATACGAGTTAAAATTGTTTAATATGCAGCGATTAAGGCATTGAGGTTTCCACAAACACAAAACAATATTGTGAGCTACAACGATCCGTTAATTAATTCCGAAATCAAGGGTTGTGCCATGNGTTTCCACAAACACAAAACAATATTGTGAGCTACAACGATCCGTTAATTAATTCCGAAATCAAGGGTTGTGCCATGCATCGAAATACATTTTCACATGTGACAACCGCCTTGTTGGCTAAACTAAATTTGAAATGCTACAAAAATGACTTTGCTCATGCATATAAACATAAATTTCATTTGACAAAATGGGCTAATAGAATATACTTGAAAAACAAATATTTCGTTGAGTCAGCCTGGATGAGGCCAGGTTTATGCTTCACTTAATTTAATATTCTTAATTTTATTTAATATTTTATTTCTAATACGAAGAAGATGTGTATAACTGTTTCTTTTCCAGTGCACCACCACTCACTACATTGCAAACCTCGTCTTAAAATGTTCTTATTACTATATAAACAAATAAAAATATTTGTTTTGGTAACAAAAATAAATAGCTCACTAAGANTCTTAAAATGTTCTTATTACTATATAAACAAATAAAAATATTTGTTTTGGTAACAAAAATAAATAGCTCACTAAGCTACGCAAATCAGTAAACGAATTGCATTAGTTTCTCACGAACTCCCACCTACGTTTCGTCTCCTGAGTGGATCACAAACATCACAGAAACAACACGATAACTCTCCGCTTTCACTTCTGGCTGTCTAATCGCTACCTACATCCACCGTTGCTCGTCGAACCGCAAAATCGACAAAAACATATGCTAGAGGCCAGCGTTCAAAACGCAGCCCAATGGCGNTACAAACAGTTAATTTGTTTGCGCCAAACGAAATTCGTTTGATTCAACACAACCTATTTCTCAGTGTACAGGCCATGGTCGATGGCTTGCCCGTTCCCTCTTCTCTGAGCAACTTGCTACGTCTCTAGTAACCTCGATAACTTCTCTGTCAGCGAGACGTTAAGCCCAACATATCTACCTTTTACAAGAATTGTAGGTCAAAATCTCTAGCTTAACTGGCCGTTGTCAAAATTATTAAAACTATTCGCTGAAGAAATGTTCTTTTTTGACCTTCAGTAAAACCTTTATTTACCATTCAGTAATACGTTTGTTTAATAATTCAACGTCAAATGAAACACCAACAATATCTTGGAACTTAATTTTTTTTCTTATATACGTGGCACAGTAATACAATTAAACCTGGTTTTAATAATATATAATAAATTGCGGGTTCAGTGAGATCTTAAAATTGCGCTACTATCATAATTATTCGGGATGTTTAAGCGAGACGTTTTATGAGTTTTCGTTAACCTAACGAACGCTTAATAACTATTAACCTACTGAGAGCTCCGTGAAACCTTAACCAAGTTGCGAGTCGTAGCTCCATTTCAGTTCTCAAGGAAGTATCCACTAGGACCATACTAAGTTAGTTATAACGTTGGCCTCTTTCTACAAAAATGCTCTCTGACCTACCGGAGGAGTGGGAGTTCGAATACTGACGACGCACGAACAGCAGAACCTATTTTACCCTCAGAAGACCGCACGGTGTCAGTCCATTGTCACTACAAAAGGATAGTCATGCCCGTGTGGCATAGAGAGGGTTGGTCTTCTAATTAGTACCATCGTAGTTTGCTTTGAGCGTGATTTACCGTGTCGCTTGCACGCCGCGTGGCGGAAAACGCTGCTTCTGCTCAAACTCACGTCGACTTATCTGAAGTAATTAAAGTGTTATTGTAATCGGCGGGGGTGCGAAGCTTCCCTCCAGACTCTGGGCCTGGCGTGGTGTGAGTGGCGTTAGGTATTCAGGATTTCTAGAGATGTGCGTGTGCATCGGCATCCGTGTCTGCGTTGTACTGAGTGAGATGCATTATAACGAACCCTATTCATTGGATTACGCTATTCTACGATCTGGTTAATTAACTTTATTAAAACTATTCGCTGAAGAAATGTTCTTTTCATGCCCTTCAGTAATACTTTGGTAATAATTTTATTTACCATTCAGTAATACGTTTATTAATAATTCAACGTCAAATGAAACACCCACAATATCCTAGAACTTAATTTTGTTTGTTCTATACGTGGCACAGTTATAAAATTAAGCTTGGTTTTAACTTTGTTGGATGACAAAACATATGAAGTCTGAAAAATTGTAAAATGTTTTCTTATCATAACTAAAAAGGAAACTTAAATTTGAATTATTTAGAAATAACTTTTATTTAAATAACGATATTTACATAAGTTTAAACAGTACCAATTTCACATAAGGCTTACGGCGCACATTTGGATTCTTATGTAGACAGTATCAAATTTTTTGTTTTTAACAGATCTTCAATGTATTTTATTTTAGAGTTTGTGATAACAGAAAATTGTATTTTAAAAGAGTAATTTTTATGTTTTTATCTAAATTATTTCGAAATAACTATTTATATCTGAATAAACCTATGTGATTTCAGAGAGAAATAAAATTTACTTCGCTTTAACCTATACAGTTAAAAATTAAAACGATAGTCTCAAGAGCAATACGAGTTAAAATTGTTTAATATGCAGCGATTAAGGCATTGAGGTTTCCACAAACACAAAACAATATTGTGAGCTACAACGATCCGTTAATTAATTCCGAAATCAAGGGTTGTGCCATGCATCGAAATACATTTTCACATGTGACAACCGCCTTGTTGGCTAAACTAAATTTGAAATGCTACAAAAATGACTTTGCTCATGCATATAAACATAAATTTCATTTGACAAAATGGGCTAATACAATATACTTGAAAAACAAATATTTCGTTGAGTCAGCCTGGATGAGGCCAGGTTTATGCTTCACTTAATTTAATATTCTTAATTTTATTTAATATTTTATTTCTAATACGAAGAAGATGTGTATAACTGTTTCTTTTCCAGTGCACCACCACTCACTACATTGCAAACCTCGTCTTAAAATGTTCTTATTACTATATAAACAAATAAAAATATTTGTTTTGGTAACAAAAATAAATAGCTCACTAAGATACGCAAATCAGTAAACGAATTGCATTAGTTTCTCATGAACTCCCACCTACGTTTCGTCTCCTGAGTGGATCACAAACATCACAGAAACAACACGATAACTCTCCGCTTTCACTTCTGGCTGTCTAATCGCTACCTACATGCACCGTTGCTCGTCGAACCGCAAAATCGACAAAAACATATGCTAGAGGCCAGCGTTCAAAACGCAGCCCAATGGCGNCACCGTTGCTCGTCGAACCGCAAAATCGACAAAAACATATGCTAGAGGCCAGCGTTCAAAACGCAGCCCAATGGCGTGGTAAATGGCCATATTTACACCTGGGCTAACCTTTCCCAGTTATGAATGCCCATATATGTCTTAATTCATCATCGAGACGTTTCTCAATAAGGAATATATATCCTCTGCCTTCTCGAAGGCGTTAAACACCGATGAATGTGATTTTTAATAAAGAAACCCATTCTAAATGCGTCACAATCCCCTTTCCACGGACGCAGTTGCATCATTCTGCACTCGTTTCCTTCCAGTCGCATCAGTTATACACATTTACAGGCATGATGGCCAGGGGAAGGGGGGAAGGGAACTTACAACTGTATATATGTATTCAACGTGTAAAAATAATGGCTGACTGTAAAACCAGAATCGTGTAGAGAAGTAAAAATTGTGAAGAAGATGTGCGGGTCGTATTGAATTACGGCCAACCATTTGGTCGCAGCGTCAATACGAACCTAACGTATGCTGGATCAAATGAAATTGCAGATATAGAGGCAAAATGTCATGCCTGGATGAGGAGATGCTGAATAACGTGCAAGGAAATATTCTGCGGCGTGCGGCCACATGCCGGCGAATGGACGGCGAACACTTTGAATGTGTGATGTAAATCCCGCCCAACTGTCGTGGAACCATATTGTAGACCGCAAGTTCAGCTCTTATGATCGTACTGTAGGGTGAAGACCCAAATGAACTTGTTGATAGACACAGATATTTGATTGACCTGCAATTACGTGGGTATTTATTGCGCGTTGTTGAGATATCTTCAATCATTAGTAAACTGGAGGATGGAGGATATATCGCATGATGTGATGAACTGCCCTCTCATTTCTCGCACACCTTTTATCCGATTTTAATGATCGATATACCATTGGATTCCCCTTTAAATTCTCTATAATATGATTTAGTAAAGAATTCGAATTGGTAAAAAAGTTTTACGATAAATGAAAAAATGCCAAAAAATCAACCAAGGGGTCCCCCTGTAAAAAATGTTTTTTTCATCTCAAACATTTTTTTTCCCCTACATATTTTTTTTTGTCTCGCATTTTTTTTTAAGAAACTATATCAATGTTGGAATCAAATTGTTTAGGAGGGGATTTCTTTTAACCTATTACAATCCATAATTCGTCATTTTAATTAACTGTCCGAATAACCCTACATAGCATACCTAACTCTAAAACTGCTAACACCACACTCACCAGACTCATTTCAATCGAAAGAGCACCCCCGAAAACTATAGGAATATTATATCTTTATTGGTCAGTCTGGCCTTATTAAGACGCGAGAAAAGGAAAACTAAATAATGAGTTCGTGGAGGCAATCTTCAGTGAAATTAAAACCCTTATTTATCGTAAACTATTTATTCGATTTAAATAATCGACATATCATTGGATTTCCCTTAAAATTATCTATAATATGACATGTAATTGGATTGTATTAACATAGAAATTCGAAAGAAATATTGGAAAAAGCAAAAAATTAACCAAAGAATTATCTTTATCTCAGAAACTGCTAACACCAAACTCACCAGACTAATTTCAATCGAAATGGCACCCCTGAAAACTATAGGAATATACTATCTTTATTGGCCAATCTGGCCAAATTAAGCCACCAGAAAAGGAAAATTAAATAATGAGTTCTTGAAATTAGCGTTTTCAATGAACATAAAACCCTTTTTAATTGCACACCTTGTATCCGATTTTAATGATCGACATACCATTGGATTTCCCTTTAAATTCTCTAAAATATGATTTATAAAGAATTCGAATTGGTAAAAAAGTTTTACGATAAATCAAAAAATTCCAAAAATCAACCAAAATTTACCAAAGAATTATCTTTATCTCAGAAACTGCTAACACCACACTCACCAGACTAATTTCTATCGAAATAGCACCCCTGAAAACTGTCAGAATATGCTATCTTTATTGGTTAGTCTGGCNAAAAAGTTTTACGATAAATCAAAAAATTCCAAAAATCAACCAAAATTTACCAAAGAATTATCTTTATCTCAGAAACTGCTAACACCACACTCACGAGACTAATTTCAATCGAAATAGCACCCCTGAAAACTGTCAGAATATGCTATCTTTATTGGTTAGTCTGGCCAAACGAGATGCGAGAAAAGGAAAACTAAATAATGAGTTCGTAGAGGCAATATTCAGTGAACTTAAAACCCTCATTTCTTGCAAACTATTCATCCGATTTAAATAATCGACATATCGTTGGATTACCCTTAACATTATCTATAATATGACATGTAAGTGGATCGGACGAAGATATAAATTCGAAAGAAATATCGGAAAAAGCCAAAAACTAACCAAAGAATTATCTCTATCTCAGAAACTGCTAACACCACAAGAACGATTGTGCAATATATTTTATGTTTATCTTAATTTATAATGTAACATAAGGCCATGAAACTGCGATAGTCCTCGGTGGCCGAATACTAATGTGAGCCACTGTATATGGGTGCGTTAGTCAAGTTTGTATGCCACATTTCTGCCCTCATTTTTTTCAACCATTTACAGCGAATGCGATGTAAACAGTGATTCACAGATTGTTGTCGGTGAGTGTACCTGTACTATCCCGAAAGGTTTCCACACGGTGACAACAGCGGCAAGGAGATCAGTGTGGCAATACATTTTGTTTGACCGTCTGCGTAATTTCTGTAATACTTTGGGGGGCAGCGGTGGCGTAGTGTCCAGGGCGCTCGCCTCTCACCACGGTGATCCAGGCTCGATCCCCGGCGGGTTCACTTCCGGATTCTCGCATGTGGGAATCGTGCTGGACGATGCCACTTGCCGGCGGGTTTTCTCGGGGTACTCCCGCTTCCCCTGCCCTTGCATTCCATCGCCGCTACATTCTAAGGTCTCACCTCTGTCATGCCCGGGGATNTCGCCGCTACATTCTAAGGTCTCACCTCTGTCATGCCCGGGGATGACGGTCACCTACGGGTCCCAGCTGGGAAGGCCGTCACTCGGAGGGTGTTGCCTTGCCCTGGGTGCACTCCCCACACGCCATTATTATTATTATTATTTTTCTGTAATCCTTTAAGTTTGAATATAGGCCCACGTGGGGGATTATTAAATTTAAATATCAGTGTTTAGTTCCTTTTAAGTGTTGACCAAGTTAACAGCGTTCGTAACTCGCTTTAGTAAGTACAGTAATAGTTAAATTAGCGGTCGCCTGGTATGAGGAGTGTTGATTGCGTAGCTGGCGTGTGCTGACGCAACAGCAGGCGTGTTACCAGAAGCCCGCGGCAGGGGCGTGTTGCCTAAACAACGGCAGGGGGTGAGCCAGTCTGCGTAGTGATAACTCAGGCCGGGACTAGAGTCAACACAGGCGTGGTGAGGAGGTGGCTCTCTGTGGCTCGCAGCGCACGTGAGATACACACGCCTCTGTGAGGGCTCTCTCTCCGCGCAGTCCGGGCATGCGTGTGGGAAACACCAGCGGTGAAATTCAGCCGTAAGACAGTCTTGGCGTTTATTTGTATCTAGGTTCCTTCAAGGGTAACGCTCTAGTCGTTCCCGTTTAAATACTACGGCAAAGTCTCGCAATGCGCTAATCCTAGAATCATTAAATCAAGGACAGAATTAGAACTACTTAGTTTTTTTAATGGGGTTTCATTTATTGACAAGATATTCGAACGTTGGTAACTGTATGATATTCACAGTGAGGTGAGCGCTGTTTGATGCCCCCTCATTTGGAATAATATTCAATAAATATATTTTATTGTAGCATTAGACATTAACTTTGTAGTTCGGTGAAATATATATACATGTATACTGTGTTTATTACTTACATGACAATATTCAATTGAAATTTTGATAGAAGGATAAAAAATGGCTGATGGGAAAAAAAGTAACTAGGGCCTCAATAGTGCCCATTATACCATAAACAGCCTATATATGATAGAGTCAATAGTAGATTTANAACTAGGGCCTCAATAGTGCCCATTATACCATAAACAGCCTATATATGATAGAGTCAATAGTAGATTTCAATTTAAAAATTCCAACTGTCATTGAGAAGAACTCGAAAACACATTTGACAGCTTTTCACCATCTAAGGAGTTAAATTTCAAAAAATTCTAAAAAGTGGTTTTGGATATTTATATAGGCGATCTTTTGAAGCATAGAGCATAACGATATCTCGTCAGGTTAATGGACTATTTAGGAGCCCTCGAAAATACATTTCACTCCTTTTTACCTTCTTACGAGTAGAATTGAAAATTGTTGTGTGTTGATGGGCGTGTGAGTGAGTGAGTTGGGTCATTTAATTTTATAGGTGGAGATTACTATGGAAAGTACAATTGAGAAACGGCTTACAACAAATTTATGTATTCATAAATTATATTATTTAGTAATATTACAGAATAACTTTCGTCCCTCTTTTGCAAATGGTAACTGAGTAAATGCAACCAAGATAAAAACATGCATGTAATCAAAGTGCTGATNTTTCGTCCCTCTTTTGCAAATGGTAACTGAGTAAATGCAACCAAGATAAAAACATGCATGTAATCAAAGTGCTGATGAACTTAATGCTTATTTCACAACTCCATGTGCCCGTATTAATCCTGAAACAAAAAAACGAGACATTGTCTCTTATTATAAACCACATTCGCTGTGTAGAAGAACGCTTTTACTTTAATGTCGTCACTCCAGTTGNGAGACATTGTCTCTTATTATAAACCACATTCGCTGTGTAGAAGAACGCTTTTACTTTAATGTCGTCACTCCAGTTGACGTTCTGAAAGCTATCAGACGAATTAAAACCAAGGCCAATGGTAACGGCAGAATTTAAATTGACATGATAAACCTAGCTTTGCCGTTTATCTTAGAAGCTATAACTAAAATATTTAATTATTCGCTGGTCACATGCAGCTTTCCAACTTAGTGGAAATCTGCTTTAGTAATACCCATCCCGAAGACAAATAATCCTCAATTTTCCAGTGATTATAGACCCATAAGCATTGTTCCCACCATTTCCAAAGCCCTTGGAATAAATTGCACACTAACAGATAACAAGGTACATTATTGAAAATAACCTGATGGTCGACCATCAGTCTGGTTTCAGGAAGGGCTTCAGCATACGTCTCTTCTTCAGGTCACTGATGAAATAAAACATAACAGATAACCGTTTGCTAACGATTTTGACACTATTAGATTTTAGCAAACCCTTCGATTCCGTTGACCATGAATGAGCTATTGCTTGCAAAGCTAAAATTATATTTTAATTTCTCCAAAATATCGTTAGAATGGATTAAAAATTACATGTGTGGTCGTTATCAGAGAGTTGTCTGCGGAGAAAAACAATCCGCTTTGCACACAGTTATAATCGGAGTTCCTCAGGGCTCTGTTACGGGACCCTTACTATTTTCTGTTTTTATTAATGACCTCCTTAAACTGCTAAAACATTGTAAATGCTATCTTTATGCAGACACTTTCGATATCTACCTGCCAGCTCATCCCGGTAATATTACGTCATCAATTGACACAACTAACCATGAATTTTCAAACATCTTAGAATGGTCAATTAAGCACGGGATACTATTAAACCCTAAAAAATCCCAGAGCATTATTATTGGATCCAAGAAACTACTCATATCACCAAATGTTACTAGCGCTTCTAATATCATACTTGTTTACGAGCCGATTCGTCTATCGAAGTCCGCAATAAACCTATGTGTAATATTAAGTGAAACTTTAACATGAAGAGAACATGTCACTTACATATGTAGACAAACAAATGCCACTTTACATTCATTAAGAAGACTTAGAAATATTTTACCCGCGAAATTTATGAAGACTTTAACAGAATCATTAATAATTTCACGCCTTGATTCAGCTGATTATAGTCTTCAGTGACCTGCATGAAGATCTAGCTCAGAGACTTCAGCGAATACAAAACAACAAAACTTGAATCTTAAAAAGAAAGACGATCATTGCACAAGATCTGCGTGTTAAATAAATTATTTCTAACACGATGTCCTCGATACCATTTGTCTTATTTCTTACCGCCCAATATTTCAAACACTCGTTCTTTCGATCAACAAAAGCTTCTAGTGCCAAATCAAAACTAATTTTTCGCTTCATCCTTCATCGTCACCGTAACCACACTCGGGAATTGCTTACCTCACGAAGCAAGAGATAGAATTTCAATCACTAAATTCAAAAGATTAGATTTAGTGTGGATGTGAAGCAGAGGATTATCATGGCTTGTCGGTATTTCGATAGTCCATTAGATTCTCCATTAGTTTTTACCAATACCTTGCTTTCGGAATCCTATTTTGCATTATTCTTTGCTCCTCGGGGTTTTCCGAACTGGACCACCACCCATATTGTAAGGTAACTAAAGTTTCAAAAAATTTACATGTGTCATTGCTTTGGTCATCTCGAAAAATGTTTCAACAAAGCAAACTATTCTGCAATCTAAGTCATATTTGTAGTCTTTACAGTTGTTTAAGTCCGATAACCGTCACATTTTTCGACTGCGATTCCACATACATAGGAAGTGCAATGCCAACATGAAGAATAATAAAAATCGGTTAACGTCACTTAATTTACAGACTTGTATACATACAATTAAACTATTTTGAACATATTTATTTAGCCTGCTTTGGAAGGAATAAAGAAGTGTGACAAATTTGACCCTTTAAATACAATTGCTACTACTACCTAACAAACTATTTAGATACTCAACCAGTTCACAACCCCGTTATTCTTCAATCTCATTGCCAGGCAGTATTATGCTATAAACCATTAGGCGAAATAATAAGCAATTTTAAACCGAATAGCTTGATATTCAAAATTCATCTGTCCAACTTAGTTAGTATTTGGTATTATGGCGGCCACGAAATAGAAAAAATTTGTATTTGACATCAAATTATTCGAAATATATAAATTGTTAAAATTTTTATTCGAGGAAAATGTAATCACATACAAGGTGGACATTGTTTGGTACAAATGGAAATAAAAATTTTTTTGGGGGTCCAACACCCTTAAAAGAAGTTCAACGAAAATCAAGTACAAGCAAAACAAAAAAATCCTACTTCAGTTCATTCACGCTTACTTCCAACTCTTCTGAAGTCCTGCTAATATTACACTTCCAGGATAATCCTCCGCCCAATGCAGACAAAGCTTAAGCGAGTATTGAAAATTACAGCATTCGTTTGTACTCAGTGTAATAATATATTGTATATGAACTATTTCTTACTAGGCATTGGCAACACACCTATTTTCTTACTCTTTTGATTCGTATTAATCATTAATTAAATTTTATAATGTATGGATAAAATATAAGAAGAAGTTTAATTTAAACAAAAACAAGGTAATCTTATGTTAACACAAGTATAAAACATCTGTGCTACATGATATATTTAAGAAACATCCAAGCACGTCATACATGGGGTAATTGTTTAAGGTTTCGTTCAAAAAGTGCGAAATAACCGTTTATAGAATATACTATAAACTTCCATTGGGAACTCTTAATCACTTTTTTAAAGATAATAAAATAAAGTTATTCAAAAAATATAATGAGCCAAGAGGTACTCAGACATTGTAATGTCATTGTCGATCATAGCCGTTATTCAATAAAAATGTATTGTTTGATGGCAGTTTTCAATTAAACGATAGATATTTCCGTTGACTCACGGTATTTGGTTATACTTGGCATGTAAGGGGTGGCAGGAACGTAATTTTGCAAGTGATATATTCCACAACAATCTACCTAGGGACTTGATTTTATTTTACCATATTTGATACAGGAAGAGAAATAAGACAAATTACCAGCCTGAATTATAAGCACAATTATCACTAGCCCAATAAATAAATTTCAATATTGACCAAAGGTTTTACCTGCCTCTAACACAACTGTTGAGTACTGCATTTTATTACGTCAGTCATCAATTAGTCCCGAAAATTTAATTCCGGAACTTATACTTGTTCAACTGTTAGATATTTCCAAACTGTTCAGGAATAGNCAATTAGTCCCGAAAATTTAATTCCGGAACTTATACTTGTTCAACTGTTAGATATTTCCAAACTGTTCAGGAATAGAATAGATATACTGCTATAATATATGGGTTTTATCTCATAAATATCCTTTTTTTAATTTGTATAGTGTTCTTGTTAAATTATTATTTATTAGATTGTTTATTTTTTAGAATACGTGTTAAAGTCCTAGCTTCTGTTTTCTTCTTTTATGGACCACTAAATGCCATTATTCAGAAACCACGTTAATTAACGAGACACTAGGTATACATGTATTGTACGCGCTAATAGTCTTTGCAAGTACAAGTAAGTATTCTTTCAACGAGATATTTAAAAATACGTCAATCAGTACTGCCCAATATCCGAGTTAATCATTCGAGAAACCCAGTCGCCTGGACCCAGCGTCGCAGGAATTGTGTTAATGGAGCGTGGGAATATAATTGGTGGCGCTTTAATGAAGCCTCGTGGCCTGCACATAGGTATTCTCTAATGAGTATCCGGCATATCGATTACACGGCGCAGAGAGGCGATCATGCTGACGTCACCGGCGATAGGGATACTGCTGCGGCATAAATGAGCGAGCTGTTAGATGCAGGCATGAGTCTGGCGTTACTTAATTGCCATGGCATAAGCACTTGCGGCTTTCTGGAGAAACAGAGAAAACGAATCGTTCATGTTTTCTTTGCTAACATGGCCAGTATGTGTGTGTGTGTATATATAAATATGTATGTGTCTGTGTGTGTGTTTTATAACTAAACATTTCTGACGAGAATTCGAACAGATATATATTTTAAATTGTACAAAAGTGAATATGGATATAATAGGAGTAGATATTTAAATATAGGAGTAGATATTTTAAATATAAAATAACGAATGTGCCAGATTTAAAATTGTGTTTTTTTAATATAAAATATTTGCTTTAGCAGTCGGTCAATGCCAATACCACTCGGATATTTTAGAAATGTTATCCTAGTATGGCATATTATTTAAAATTATAATTGTTTGTTCGTGGTGTGTAGAAATATTACATTTTTAACAGAAATGTCCTTGAGTTTCAATCACAATTTTCGTAAATATACACAACTGAATTTTTCCAAAATAATATTACAAATTGTAATTTTTTCCTTTAGTTTAATATTGACAAGACTCAGAAAATATTGCGATTTTCGGTGATATAAGGAAGGTAGACTAAAATTAATTAACACAAGTCGTTGAAAAGCATAATAATCTAAACAACAGAAAAATATTGACATTCTTGCCAAGATACCTTCAGTATTGTACGATTTTCATTATACTTGCCCTCGAAGTTTGGCAGCAATGTAACACCACGAAATACTGCTTGTCGCAAAAGAAATATTGCACAATGACGCCGACAGCAAATTAAATTTCAAAAACCGGCAATGCCCTATCGGGTCAAGCAATTCTATCTTTGGAGCTAATTCCTCTGATCTCTTGGCTTATCATTTAAAGGCTATTGAAGGTAAAGTGAGCACTTTTGAAAGCCCCCTCATTTGGAATAAAGATCAATAAATATATTTCATTTTAGCCTTGGAAGTTAACTTCCGAGTGCGGTAGAAAATACACATTGTGCATTGTGTTTGTTACTTACATGGCAATGCTTATTTAAAAAGGTGGTTAAAGGATTAAAAAAATATAGCTGAAAGTGAAAAGTAACCAGGGCCTCAAAAGTGCTCACTTAACCGCGAACAGTAATGATTTCAGACTTTAAAAAAGGAAGTCAGGAAGTTTTCTCAAGGACGTGTGGTGTGAGTAGCGAGAGATCAAAAAGTGGCTCAGGGCTTACCGTTGGTGATATCGCAGTAATGCGTTACACTATTTTAATACGCATAGATTTACTGAGAAGACATTCCGAACTATGCTAGAAACCGCATGTTGTCTTATACGAAACAAATCGGTATTTTAAGTATCTTGGGTTGTTAGACTCTATAAAGAACGCACTAGAAGTAGAACAATCCCCCTCTTCCTGGGTGGTTGTGTTGAAATATCCATTACAATGGATGTGTTTGTAGATGCATGAATCAACATGCAACTCATATTTAATACATACGCTGGGCAAAATGTATAAAGTGAACAGTGTTTACTTTCCTTGCGTTCCACTTGCTTGGCATTTACGACCTTCCTTATTTTAAACATCCGATAATTACCAAGTGCATACTTAAATTATTTCATTTGAAAGACTCGCACGCCTTCAACCCGTAACTAACTTATGTCGAACAACCGATGCCTACGCCAATAAATTCGGGGACATTATTTCAGATACGTCTTGAACGGTAAGCACATGTATACATATACAGGTATTAGCTGTAATGTTGGCTCTAGCTCAGTAAG
This sequence comes from Clitarchus hookeri, assembly GCA_002778355.1. NCBI lineage: Eukaryota > Metazoa > Arthropoda > Insecta > Phasmatodea > Phasmatidae > Clitarchus > Clitarchus hookeri. Next base: position 31,396 of record NQII01004270.1, read on the forward strand.
TTGACTTTTTCTAAGTTGAAACGCAATTTGACAGGGCGTTAGTGGCCACCAATTTAATTACAGGTTTTAACTTTTCGCTCTCATACAATCAGATGTAAAGTATTTCGTTCTATCAGAAGCAAGTAAAACTTGCTCATTTATAACGTATATTTCAATTACTTAGAAGATTTCCATTGTATAAATTGTAATTTATTACGTATGTCCTCAGAATATGACACAGAAAAGTGGAGATGAAAAGCAAATAGAAAATAAAAACCAGCGCCGAGATGTACGGGTTTCAACACATACGTAAACAAAAGAGGGAATCCTGCAGAAGGGGGACCGAACATCAACACCTGAGCGATCGACAAACGAACAACAAGAAGAGCATATGTAAATACGTGGAAATAGCTCTGGGCGACAGAGGAAAGGCAACACAGAAAAAGCGACGACTTAAAAAGATGCGTGCACAGCAAAATGGACGCCACAAAGAAAGCAACACAGATAAAATCAGCCGGCTTTATTCGACGATAATTGTTGCGATTTATAAGGAAGTATGAAGCTTTTTTTTTCCCTTCGTAATGAGAGTATGCGATAGAAATAAACTATTATTTGTTACGTACGTAATTGCAGAATTTTTCTTGTGTGGAGCAGAAAATCCGTTCGTAAAATAAAAAATAAAAAAACACGTGAGACAGAAAATAAATTAATAGAAACGAGCCAATTCCAGTCGTTAGTTCCATAATGATTTTATTATAATGAACTTTAAATTTACTTTTTAAAACAACATGAAGTAGCCAACTGAAGCTACATAGACTCTGTTGCATTCTTTAAACGGAAAAGAAACAAGAAAATATTGTTACTTCTTAAAAGGTAGAATATTTTTTATTATACCGTGTAAATATTATAATTTTAACAATAAATCCGTATTAAATATATTTTTTTAATTTTAATTATTTAATAATTAAAAAAATTTAATATCATTTAATGATCTACTAAAACTTGAAATAGTATTACCTTTTTTTGAGAAATTCATATTAAATATCGTTATTTTATAAAAACTCTATGTGACTGAAAAAGCGGAAGAAGACACCATAATTCATAATTTAAAAGAAAATTAATTTTTCGTTTATAACGTTTTGCAAGTAGGTAAAATATACGTGTTTTTGTCACTTTTGTATTACAACAAATTTAAATAACAAATTTGTTACAGGAATAACTTGTAACTTTGCAGTTTTTAGGGCCATATTTACCGTTGGTTTTCATTATATATAAATAAAGAATACTTGCTTACATTGTCACTTTATTTGATATAATTTCNCATATTTACCGTTGGTTTTCATTATATATAAATAAAGAATACTTGCTTACATTGTCACTTTATTTGATATAATTTCCAAATAACATTTTATTATATGAGTTAACAGTATAATCTTTGATTATTTGAATAGTTTATTGACAGAGATCATGTGTAAATATTTTTCTTTTGTTTTGCGAAGGTATTCAGTATTAATATTTTATTTCTTATTTTTCATTTCTTCTCTAGAGCGTAGTTAGCATTAAATGTTTATTAAACAAAAGTAATAAGGAAAATTATCCTGGTTGTCTCTCGTCTCTCCATTGCTGATTGGCGGAGAGATGTGTCATGGCCAGACGACAGCCAATCAGAGGACAGGAGACAACATAAGACAGGCCGAAGTAAAATAGAACAAANGATGTGTCATGGCCAGACGACAGCCAATCAGAGGACAGGAGACAACATAAGACAGGCCGAAGTAAAATAGAACAAATTTTTCTTTAGAACAATCCTAACCACCTCCAACTATGGACGTGGGCATGATAGGAAAAAAGTTTTTAATGAGATAATAAGTATTTCAAGAGAATAATAATAAGTAATTGATGAGAATTTTGTATATAAGTGCCGCAAGATGTTTTTATGAATATTATGAGAAGATTAACAAATTATTTTGAGTATTTTGTGATTTATGAAGATGAGAAAATAATTGTGTTAATTTGTTGGACACGAAGGAATAAATATATGAAAAAATGTTTTAAAGTTCATAAATTATACATATATAATTCAATTGGAAACGGCGCCCAACGTGATAATGGTAATTTGTGAAATGTCTGAAACGTAACAACTGACGACCCAGCGTGTGGCTAAAGAAGAACTTCGTGACCATCTAGAACTTCTGAAGCTGAAGTACGAACTTATAGAACATCAGAATCTGCAGTTTTCGGCAAAGGAACGGACCAATCCTGAGAGAGAGAGAGAGAGAGAGAGAGAGAGAGAGAGAGAGTTTATGCTACATTCCGAGACGTTGGGTCGAAAGAGATGCTGTGCCAGAGGTATGCTGAGAATATCTAAAGTACGTCTGCAGATGCAGTAAGCAGTCTCCACGTCGAGGGACATCGGGGGAGAATTTTTCCGTGAGACGCAAGTGCAGAAGAGAGAGAAGAAAATTTTTTTTTGTGTTTTGCATGTTTGGAAAAAAAAACATTTGTAAGTACACATTGTGAAATAAATTGTTATAATTTAAAGAGAGCATGAATAAGCTTGAAGGAAAGAAAAAACTTGTACGGTTTGGGGATAATGTAATATGGACGTCTAATAAGAAGCAAACATTAGGGTTAATATTTGAAAAAAACTTGAAGCAATGCAGAAAGAAATGCAAAAGCGTAATGAGGTTAATCAAAAATTAATACAACCAGTTAGAGNCCGTAACTAACTTATGTCGAACAACCGATGCCTACGCCAATAAATTCGGGGACATTATTTCAGATACGTCTTGAAGGGCAAGCACATGTATACATATACAGGTATTAGCTGTAATGTTGGCTCTAGCTCAGTAAGTTGACTTTTTCTAAGTTGAAACGCAATTTGACAGGGCGTTAGTGGCCACCAATTTAATTACAGAGGTTTTAACTTTTCGCTCTCATACAATCAGATGTAAAGTATTTCGTTCTATCAGAAGCAAGTAAAACTTGCTCATTCATAACGTATATTTCAATTACTTAGAAGATTTCCATTGTATAAATTGTAATTTATTACGTATGTCCTCAGAATATGACACAGAAAAGTGGAGATGAAAAGCAAATAGAAAATAAAAACCAGCGCCGAGATGTACGGGTTTCAACACATACGTAAANTTTTCAACACATACATAAACAAAAGAGGGAATCCTGCAAAAGGAAGACCGAACATCAACACCTGAGCGATCGCCAAACGAACAACCAGAAGAGCATATGTAAATACGTGGAAATTGCTCTGGGCGACAGAGGAAAGGCAACACAGAAAAAGCGACGACTTAAAAAGATGCGTGCACAGCAAAATGGACGCCACAAAGAAAGCAACACAGATAAAATCAGCCGGCTTTATTCGACGATAATTGTTGCGATTTATAAGGAAGTATGAAGCTTTTTTTTTTTCCCTTCGTAATGAGAGTATGCGATAGAAATAAACTATTATTTGTTACGTACGTAATTGCAGAATTTTTCTTGTGTGGAGCAGAAAATCCGTTCGTAAAATAAAAAATAAAAAAACACGTGAGACAGAAAATAAATTAATAGAAACGAGCCAATTCCAGTCGTTAGTTCCATAATGATTTTATTATAATGAACTTTAAATTTACTTTTTAAAACAACATGAAGTAGCCAACTGAAGCTACATAGACTCTGTTGCATTCTTTAAACGGAAAAGAAACAAGAAAATATTGTTACTTCTTAAAAGGTAGAATATTTTTTTATTATACCGTGTAAGTATTATAATTTTAACAATAAATCCGTATTAAATATATTTTTTTCATTTTAATTATTTAATTATAAAAAAAATTTAATATCATTTAATGATCCACTAAAACTTGAAATAGTATTACCTTTTTTTGAGAAATTCATATTAAATATCGTTATTTTATAAAAACTCTATGTGACTGAAAAAGCGGAAGAAGACACCATAATTCATAATTTAAAAGAAAATTAATTTTTCGTTTATAACGTTTTGCAAGTAGGTAAAATATACGTGTTTTTGCCACTTTTGTATTACAACAAATTTAAATAACAAATTTGTTACAGGAATAACTTGTAACTTTGCAGTTTTTAGGGTCATATTTACCGTTGGTTTTCATTATATATAAATAAAGAATACTTGCTTACATTGTCACTTTATTTGATATAATTTCCAAATTACGTTTTATTATATGAGTTAACAGTATAATCTTTGATTATTTGAATAGTTTATTGACAGAGATCATGTGTAAATATTTTTCTTTTGTTTTGCGAAGGTATTCAGTATTAATATTTTATTTCTTATTTTTCATTTCTTCTCTAGAGCGTAGTTAGCATTAAATGTTTATTAAACAAAAGTAATAAGGAAAATTATCCTGGTTGTCTCTCGTCTCTCCATTGCTGATTGGCGGAGAAATGTGTCATGGCCAGACGACAGCCAATCAGAGGACAGGAGACAACATAAGACAGGCCGAAGTAAAATAGAACAATTTTTCTTTAGAACAATCCTAACCACCTCCAACTATGGACGTGGACATGATAGGAAAAAAGTTTTTAATGAGATAATAAGTATTTCAAGAGAATAATAATAAGTAATTGATGAGAATTTTGTATATAAGTGCCGCAAGATGTTTTTATGAATATTATGAGAAGATGAACAAATTATTTTGAGTATTTTGTGATTTATGAAGATGAGAAAATAATTGTGTTAATTTGTTGGACACGAAGGAATATATATATAAAAAAATGTTTTAAAGTTCNTAAATATATGAAAAAATGTTTTAAAGTTCATAAATTATACATATATAATTCAATTGGAAACGGCGCCCAACGTGATAATGGTAATTTGTGAAATGTCTGAAACGTAACAACTGACGACCCAGCGTGTGGCTAAAGAAGAACTTCGTGACCATCTAGAACTTCTGAAGCTGAAGTACGAACTTATAGAACGTCAGAATCTGCAGTTTTCGGCAAAGGAACGGACCAATCCTGAAAGAGAGAGAGAGAGAGAGAGAGTTTATGCTACATTCCGAGACGTTGGGTCGAAAGAGATGCTGTGCCAGAGGTATGCTGAGAATATCTAAAGTACGTCTGCAGATGCAGTAAGCAGTCTCCACGTCGAGGGACATCGGGGGAGAATTTTTCCGGGAGACGCAAGTGCAGAAGAGAGAGAAGAAAATTTTTTTTTGTGTTTTGCATGTTTGGAAAAAAAAACATTTGTAAGTACACATTGTGAAATAAATTGTTATAATTTAAAGAGAGCATGAATAAGCTTGAAGGAAAGAAAAAAACTTGTACGGTTTGGGGATAATGTAATATGGACGTCTAATAAGAAGCAAACATTAGGGTTAATATTTGAAAAAACTTGAAGCAATGCAGAAAGAAATGCAAAAGCGTAATGAGGTTAATCAAAAATTAATACAACCAGTTAGAGCAGATAGTGAGGTTTTGCAGAAAGAAATACAAAATATTGGAATAGAACAAACTGATAGATTTAATAATTTGTAATATGTTTTGAAGGTAGTAAACAAAATTATAGGGAACGGAAAGAAAAATTAAATTGCATAGAAATAGGAAAAAGAAAAATGTAAATATGATATAATAAGCAAACAGAATTCTGTATCATTAGAGAATAAGAGTTTATTGTATGCAAATGAGAATCCAGGGTTTGAAAGAGCAGTGGTAAATTTTTTTTTAAACAATGGGGTGTACAGAGACCAGAACTCATAGGTCCATCTGAATGCTTTAAATAAGAAATACTTCGTATATCCAAGTGATATTGCATAATTTAATACGTATTTCTCAAATGTAATTAATAATCAGAAAAGTAGAGTTTTGTCCAAATCGTATGTATGGCTGCACAGGTAAACACTTCAATAAATAATTAATCTCAGGCTAGATTTAATTTTAGAGTATTACTTTCTCAGACCTCAGAGATGAAATTGAACACACGGTACAAAATCATTCCTAGTTTTAAGTATTATAATAATTCAACATACTTACTGAGTGGTACAGATGTCCGTTGAAAACAATATTTATACATACTAAATCATATTCAATATTTTATAAGATTGGAGTAAACCATGGATATTAAAATAAAAATTAATTTCCATTTAGGGATAAGAAACTGCTGTCTTCCTTAAAAATTAATAAACTTCCTAGTAACATATACACCGAGGTTGGCCCACAGAATAAAATTGAATGAACTATCACACGTAATGGAAAAAAAACCATTGACTGGATAAAGTGGCGCTGCAAATGAAAATGTATGAAGTTAACCTGCCTTTATCATCTTACAAAAAGTACTGATTTAGTTGAAGTATGTTACAATGAGCACCACAGGACGTGAGAATGTTGCATCTCAGCAGCCTCTCCGCGCCGGGAAGCGAAGAAATGCAGACTTCTCGACGACATCCAACAGCACCTCTCTCGACCTGTGCAGCTTTAAGTTAACAAGATGGTAGAAAACAATGCGCATGCTAAACAACAGAAGGGTAACGCTTAAAATACGNTGTGCAGCTTTAAGTTAACAAGATGGTAGAAAACAATGCGCATGCTAAACAACAGAAGGGTAACGCTTAAAATACGATCGGCAGACCACAGTAATAGCACACAAAAATCTAAACAAGAAATAAAATTAAAATAGGTGTGGAAAAGAAAGGAGGAAATATCAGTATCTTCCCACTCGCTGCATTCACCTTTCCCCTGCGCCGCCGAGGATCTCAAAGAAAAAGAAATGCGGATGAACAGGGATGGCTGGGCTTAAATGTGAGGGTTGATATGAAAATAAACAAATACAAATTATTTATTATAATTTAATGTCTAGTTACAATCACACAGTGCAAATACTAGTGAAATTCCTTAACAAGCTATTAATCGATTCCCACACCATGCNCTTAACAAGCTATTAATAGATTCCCACACCATGCTTATTTTTCTTCAATATAATACAAGGGATTTAACTAACAATATCAAACTACAACTATCGACTAACACTTTTTTTTATACTCCCTGAGAAATAAAAGGATGTTATTAGCAGCATAACTCTGCTGTACCGNAGCATCACTCTGCTGTACTGCTCTTTCACCAACAGGATCCCAGCAAGCACGCGGAAGGCAACACTAAACCACACTATGCGCGATGGCAGTACCCCCAGCGAGACGTATGTGCGTGCGTAACTACACGATGCTTTAATAATTTACACACCATTCACTATTATCAAATACAATTTTATGGGATATGTAAATTTTTTTGTCACTCAGTGTTATCTTTTTTTATAGTGTACACATTATTCACTTTTTCGACACGTATATAATAAGCCTATCTAGTTTTGGGCAATTTTATTGTTTACATTTGCCAAATAATACACGGCAGGGTGAAAGAAGAAACCAAGATGGCCTCTCAAATGTGTTGGACTACTTGAAAACCACGAGTAAGAATAAAAACGCACTGCGTGTTTGCTACGAAAACATAAAATAACCAGTTTTTTCTTATTTAATAGGGGCAGCGGCGGCGTGGTGTCCAGGGCGCTCGCCTCCCACCACGGCGATCCGGGTTCGATCCCCGGCGGGTTCACTCCCGGACTCTCGCACGTGGGAATCGTGCTGGGAGATGCCGCTTGCCGGTGGGTTTTCTCGGGGTACTCCCGCTTCCCCCGCCCTTGAATTCCAGCGCCGCTCAATTCTGGGGTCTCATTTCTGTCATGCCCGGGGATGACGGTCACCTACGGGTCCCAGCTGGAAAGACCGTCACTCGGAGGGTGTTGCCTTGCCCTGGGTGCACACGCCATTATTATTTTTATATACTTATCGAATATCACCAATTCAAAATATCCGTTTCTCCCTAGCAAGCACAATTTTTTCCACCACTGTTTAAGAGAATGGACACCCCTGGCCGTTGTACGCGAGTGACTGTCGCAGTCCTCTATAACGCAGACAGATCTTGTTAGTTGCGGGGCATCGGATCGAAGTCGCATTTGGGAGCTGCGCGATTAAATTACAGCTGGCTGCGTTCGTAGTCGTATTTCCCCTGCGGGTTGCAGTTATCCATCTCAGTATCGAGTCCATCCCAAAGTCTAGTTTTTATAAATACCAAATTACTTCTAAATGTTGCGTTCAGCCTACAAATTATAACGGGAAGCTGTCGGAAGTTATAGGCATTAAATAAAATTTGTTGGGCTAATTTCTGTTACCTCGTATTTTAATCAATTTCCGAAAATCGAATGAAAGTAATAAAAATACTTCTGTAATTACGCCAGTAAAAAAGTAAATACGGTCAAGATTCTGACTTAAAAAAAAATGTTTAGTTGTTATGTCGGAATTTCATTACATTTGAAATTTCATGTTTTATTTCCCAGGTGAATTTTGTATTAACCATTATAAATATTATATGCGTAAATGAAATACGTAATGTTAGCAAATGACCCTACACAAGATTTGGCTGTACTGTGATAAAGCCACTTTGCACATTCTTTCCGATATCCTTGCGAATGTCAGAAAATTACAAGTATCAGCCAGGACGCTTGGCACTGTCTTTATAACGCTGCCAAAACCTTAGTGCGAATATACCATAATATACGCAAGTGTCCAGTTCATTACCATATTCAAGTGATTCCAAGAGAAGATCGCACGTGTATGGCTTTGGAAATAATCATCCGATGTATTCAGTAATGCTGTGATTTTTCAGAAAATGATAATCTCTTTACTCTTGTGCAGGCTAAATAGGAAGGAAGGCAACTGGAAAGTAGATTTAAATTGTATTTAGCTGCGAAGAGATCCTACCATACCACTGAAACAATATTTCCTCTCTCTTCTTTAGCTTTGCGCACTATTTCCGTTACATACATTTCAGGGTACGATTTGTAAGACGGAAATGTAGAAACAAATAACAAGGAAAGTGCAATTTACAGTATTCACTAAGGACCAAATTATATAGTTAAATAGTTGAGTTATGATTTAACAGTTGCTGTGTTATATATTAAAGTATTTCAAGATAAATAAGGAAATTAAAAACGCCTATTTAACTCTTACATTAAAAAAAATAACTATTACTTGACATTTGAGAATTTTACACAAAAATGGTAATTAAAAATTTGAAACTGCCCGAAACCAAGCTTAAAGGTTAAAATAGGAGCGTACATTAGTACAATGACCTATTAATATCGTTATAAATATTACAACATAAAAAATTCCAATTACTTAAATCTTATTTACGAAAATTCACTTAACATCAAAATAAATATCACGTGTATAAAAATATATATTTTATCATCGATTTATTATGTTTTGTATTTTATTTTATTGAATTGTTCTTTTGTTTAGTATAAAATATTGGCATTTTTTCTTTTTATATTTAGAAAATGGTTATACAATAAAATGCATTCTTCTTGCCCTTTCATATTTATTTTACCAACTCTTTTATTTTCTTACCACAGAGAAATGAATGCTTCTGCATAGCAACTTCAACACTTCCCCTCAATTCCAATTTACGTCTTTACATTTCTAAAGTTGGTAATACAATGTCGCCTTCTTCCATCTTGTTTCGTTCTGAAATCACATTTCGTTTCAACTGCTCTTTTGTCTGGAGGTAAATCAGCTGGAATTCATGTTCCAAATTTTTTATCAGCTTAAAGTTCCTTTTGGGCAGCTTCCTTCCGTTCGTTTCCACTCACGATTGCCTCCTCACAGTCTTTAGGGTGTACATCGACAAAGAGGCAATATGCTGAGTATAATTCATAGTTTTCAAGTCTTTCAGGCAAATTTTGCTCTTCTTTTTTACCTTGTTCCAGAATCACCCTCTTTTTCCTTTTCCCTTTATTCGAATGTGCGCTACTTGTTTCATTCTCACACACTTCGTTGTGTCTTGAATTGACTTTACTTAAGGTTTCTCTATTTTTTTCTGAAACTTTATTTCCTTTAGTAGTATAGCAAATATTTTTCTTAACAAGTCGAACATCCCTAGAACATATTAATTGGTCTTCTACTGGATCCCATAATCGGTACCCATTTTCACTGTAACCAACCATTTGTGTTTCCCTGAGCTTGATACCTGCCAAATGCTGAAGTTTGGAAGTAGGTATTGATTCTGCTCTGCGGCGTGAGGCGCCAGCACTTGATGCTAGGGCAGTGATAGGGCGTATAAATACGTCGACACTGTTGTCTCTAGGTCCAATTTACTAATAACATACACTGGCTTTGGGTGAGTTCACATAATCGAGTTTTATTGTTGCTTGAA
>NQII01004270.1:42034-82208 GCA_002778355.1 Clitarchus hookeri
TTTATTGCGGTACAAGCCCGGGACAGGCGCAGCTGGTGGTGGGATCTCGGTGTCTCTTGGGCAGCTGCAAAATGCAGTTGTGTCCGCGCCCTGGTGCTTTCCGTTGTCTCCGGATGTCGTCTGCACGTGCAGGAACAGTTGCACGTGCCGAAACCTTTGGTAGGGTGCCTTTGCAGCTGCGAGGCTCCTGGCGTCCCTCTTCCGGCATGTCCACAAAACCCGTAATCCTTATTGCGGTCGTACGCCCGCGAGCTTCGCCAGAGCGTGTTTTCTGACTAATAAAATATAGGGACGCAGAATGCGTCAAGCTCTTGTATCAAATTTGCCTCTTCGTGGTTGTTTTATTGCCCATGCTTTACAACCAAATAATCTCAGTTTTGATACGCCGACTTTATTCAAAAAATATTCTTGCAGGTATATCACCGGACAACGCACTGGTGGGTAAACTGTTCAGTTGGTAGGCTGCACATCTGATTGCTCCATCCCAAATATGTTTAGGAAGATTTGTCTCAGCAAACAGTCCTTACTTTGTCAAGGAGAGTCCTGTTCATTCTTTCTGAAACACTATTCTATTGTGGCGTCTAAGGATTAGCGNAGTCCTTACTTTGTCAAGGAGAGTCCTGTTCATTCTTTCTGAAACACTATTCTATTGTGGCGTCTAAGGATTAGCGTATTCCAACCTTATCCCCTTGTTCCTGCAGTATCCTTTGAAGTAATTTGAGGTGAATTCACTTCCATTATCACACCTAATCCCACAAGTCTTGCCGTGTTCTGCCTGTAGTTGACTAATGTAGCAAATAATGTTATTTTCTGCTTCTGATTTAGACTTCAGCAAATAAATCACACAAAAATGCGAGGAATAATCTATGATTGTTTGAAAATATTTGTCACCATCTTAAGTAATTGTTGTTACAGGAACCCAAACATCACTTTGTAGAAACTCACCAACTCTCTCTGATCTAGGCAACTCAACTTTTTTGATAGCAAGACGAGTTGCCTTACCTTGCACACTTGGCTCACGCATTTCTTCGCTAACAGGAAAGTAGAGAATTATCAACCCTNAAGACGAGTTGCCTTACCTTGCACACTTGGCTCACGCATTTCTTCGCTAACAGGAAAGTAGAGAATTATCAACCCCTCCTCTTTCACCCTCTTGATGCCACAAATTTTTGTTTCCGACTGCCATACACTATAAGAGCACATACTGTTCANCCCTCCTCTTTCACCCTCTTGATGCCACAAATTTTTGTTTCCGACTGCCATACACTATAAGAGCACATACTGTTCAGAATTCAACACATACAAATATACTTCAATTTGACAGCTAAAATTTAATCGTTCCTCATAAACTATTTTTGCCAGATTCACTTAATTTTCTTACTGACAAAGAGCTGTGTGTTAGATAAAGGACGATCAATGCCTAAATGTAAATACACCTTCCCTTACAGGTGACTATTAACTTGCCCTTCTTTTCTGCTTTTAACTGTTGCTCATTTGCTACCTTCATTATAACATGATGATCTAGATATATAACATCATGCATAATGCATTCTACAGTGTCTTTAACCAAATGCTCAGTAGCTCCAGAATCGAATAAAACGAATAAGCTTTGGTTATATTTGTGGCCTCAGTATTGAATTCTACAAATANCTCAGTAGCTCCAGAATCGAATAAAACGAATAAGCTTTGGTTATATTTGTGGCCTCAGTATTGAATTCTACAAATAAAATTTCTTTGGACGACATTTTAACCTTTCCTTGGTTGGTTTGTAATGTTTGTACTTCCTTGTGTTACTTATTCTACAATTTCCTTTGCCTCTTCCGCTGAAATTACCACGACTGCCGCAGTTCTGATTTACCTTTGGACTGTATGATTTCACGTGCCATTGTTCTCCGCAGGCACAGCAGCGGTATTCAAATTTACTCGCTTTGAATGGACATTCCTTGCCTTCAGTTTCATCTCTGAAGTTCTTGAATAAGTTCTGCATCGAGCAAACTCACGAATTTAACAAAATGGTCTTGTAGGTCATTGCTGTCACATTTTAGAGATAAAAGTTTCCTTCCTAGATACAACTTGGAAAACAATCTCTTCGTCTCAAAGAGGTTTTGAAGTGAAGAAATCATCTCTTTGGCAGATTTCGCATCTTTTATATATTCATGGTGACGGTCGGTAACACACTGAACGAATATACTGATTTGGCTTTGGCATCTTTCCTTTTAAATTCCTTTAAATGTTTTTCATCTATCTGTTCTTCGCCCACTGAAGTTTCGGTCGTGTTCTTAACTACTCTTTCTTCAAGCAGGGCTTCGACACGAAACTTCCAGTTGGAAAAATTGTCTACAGTTAGATGTGGTAACTGAAAAACAGATGTATTAGCCATGCTTCCTTCTTACCTTATTCGGCGAATCTGTTAATTCTAATACTGAAATTTCCGGATTTCAGTATCAAAATACTCAATGTATGTTTAAAATTAACCTGATAAAATTTTGGCACTTTTCTTTTCATACTTAGCAAATAGTCATACAATCAAACACATGCATTCGTCTTGTCATTTCATATTTATTTTACAAAGTCTTTTAGTTTCTCACCACAGAGAAGTAAATGCTTATGCATAGCAACTTCAACAGTTTACTCGTGGAAGTAAATAATCTCAGTGTAAATAAATATGAAAAAAATATTAGAGTTTAATTTTACAACAGCAACCAAAATGACCTGTATACTGTTTATTCCAAATGTCATTATTTACACACATACAACACTTTAATAATTATTTGTTGATATATTAATTAAAAAATGTTTTACGATAATTAAATAAACAATAATTTGTGAGGCTTACTTTTTGTTCTATGGAAACACATGCCTGCAACAACGTCTGTGCAAATGCTATTTCAGTCAAAAAGGTCTGTTGAAACCTCCTGGTTTTGTGTGACGTCATACCTCCAAACATAGCAAAACTGCATTCTGATTGGCTACTTTTGTCCCATAATCGAAGAACGGGGTGGGAGTATTCGGTATATATAGGTTACTCTACCATACACTTGGACTAGGATGGCGCAGGATTACACCCCATCTTTATAATACTGTTACGTGTCGCTGATCTGCACCGCTGATCTTGGCCCGCCCCACGCAAGTAGGCGGAAGAGAAGGACAGAGTAGTTATAGCGGTGCGGCAAGTCAATGGAATGTTTTGAATGACAAGCAAGCGATAATCATACCAGCATTTTGAGTTATGAAGGCATTCTGCCGCGATAACCCTTTGGTGGCTCTCCGCTCCTGACCTTCAGCTGATAGAATTTCTGCATTTATCAGAAGAATGCTCTGGATTACTGACCTCGTTTCCCTCAGCATAACTTAAAGTGAGTTGAACAGTGGCCAGGGCAACTGATATGAAAGCGCATCGGATCCCGAGCCGGAAGTTGATAAGTGGATGACTGGCTGGAGCATCGAGCGAAAGACGTCGAGCGAGCGGCGAGAGAAGTGACCAGTGGAAGGGAGATCTGCGACGCCGAGTATCGGCGCAAAGAATAGCGCGACTGGCAGGCTGGACCATTGGACTGGATACGTGAGTGAAACACATTATAAATGACGGCACAGATAGACTGAGCACATGTTGATGAAGAGTATGAGTTTGTTGACGCTAACAAAACAGATACATTAAGAAGGATGTTAATTACAGTTGAAATATACACTAGATATTGTGCTCACTGTGAAACAAAAAGAGTAATAGTGGACACAGATATTTTAATGCTGTAAATAATAGATGTACGAATAAATTAGAAAAAATCTAATTAATTTAATTTATTTTCAAGACCTCCTTTCCTCACGAACTCAGACACGCTCAAGTAACAATACATTACCACTATAATTTGCATCACAGCAGCAAGAACAACAACTCAGTCTGAATGCAGAATCACTTACGGGTGGTATGCGCTTGCCCACGCAAGGACTAGAGAAACTGCGGCGCCACATCCACTGTCGTCACCGTGCTTCTCATAGTCCAAGGTATGTCCGCAAAAACACATCATTACATTACGACGAATATCTCGACATTTACGAGCGAACATCAAGGGCTGAGAGAGACGAGTGAGACAACCGGTGCTCGAAGTAGGTGACCAGAGAAATGCGCGTGGTTGCTGCCATCTGATGGTGTAACCATGGCAACAACCGCGGTCCTTCCGTCGCCATGGACGCTCACCAGAGGCCAGCACCTGGTCATGCAGCGTCCGTGGGCGCGAAGCCGACCAGCGCCGAGTCCAACAAAGCCCCAGGCCCGACTTTTCACCCGCCATTGTTTCTGCCGGAACAATGGGCGGGGTGACACACAAAAACAGAACAAACCAAGGGTGGGAGATAGCGTGGCGGTGTCAAGCACATTAACAGAACAGCAACATGTCGCGCGGGGGGAAAAAGGGAAAAAGGGGATGGTTGCTGGTGAAGGGGGTTGGAAAAGAGGGAGGGGGGATCGGTTGTTGGTTGTTAGCTGTGGTCGGGATAGACTCCCGAAGATAGATTACTCTCCGCGCAGCACAACAGGCCTTGGCGGGGCGTGTCCTGAGGGCCAAGCCCCGTCGTAGCACACATCCAGCGTGATAAAACGTTCTTATTGTCTCCGAGGGGCTCCGCCTGGCGGCTTTTCGCGGGGGATCATTTCCAGAATATCAGATTGCGCTTCAACTGTTGCCGCGCTACAAATGTCAGATAAAACTCTACCACTGAAGGGGGCTTCCCTCCCCCCCCTTCAACTTCCGAACACACCATTTCCCTCCGTTTATCATCGTTTCGTTTTTGGTCGCTGCAGCCAGTTCGCAAACTTCAAACAAAAAATAATACACCTACCGCACTGTTTTCTTTCCCCTCCACTTACTCGTTTCATCATTTCAGCCATTTAAACCGCAAGTAAATGAGAAAGACAGAAGTGCTACGTCATTTATTGATTTCGTTTCTTTCATTTTCCTGGGCTTGACGTTGTACAGGTCATAGAATTGCCGCGATAGTTCGGAAGTTTCTTTCTGTTACAAATGTTTGGAAATTCTTACGGAGGGCAGAATAAGGATGTATAAAATCTTGTGGTAACCTTCCAATCACTACTCTAATAACACTATTAAAGGTTAATATATCAGAACTTCGTCAAAGTAAAACGGTTAGCGGTACTGATTTACCCTGCTTGGACCATTGGTTTCGGCTGTGTGGAATTTCAAGTCCAATAGTATACAAGGAGTTACTGATAACTAATGAGCCTACTTCTCTATACACGGGTGAAAATACATATTGAGTAATGTTCTTAAACGCTTATATGGCATGTAGACGTTGACGTCTCATTGACAGAGATATCATCAGAGATGAAACCAGAAACATGTGAAACAGTACCAAGACAATTAAAATACACGAGTTACTTACCCGGTATTCGGATTCAGAAAAAACTCGTGAGATTAAGCTAGCTTGCAGGCAACTGCATAACAGAGGTAGGATTCGGAGCATCAACTTTGGATGTATTCAGTCTAATGTTTTAAATGATAGGGTTCACTAACCTAAAATATTTACACGACCATCATTTTGAAAATAAGTGTCTGGGAAAATAAAAACAAATAATTTTACATGGCCTACAATAACGCGATTTTCGTGGAAAATTTGGAGGAAATCGGTTAATTGGTACCCGAGATAAGGCTTAAAAACCTTATTTTCTTAATCGGTGCTATCTTAAAACTGCCTAAAAAATCTTTTCTTTATACCATGTGTCTAATAGATACTGTCAGCATGAAAAGTTTGGTTGAATTTGGTTTAATAGTTAAATAGGTATGCCAACATAACTAAATATTTATATGGCCGCCATTTCAAAAAATTAATTTATGGCCCTATTTAAATCATGTAGTTTTGCATGGCCTTCTGTAGTTGTGCAAAATTAGGTGGAAATTAGTAGAATTGTCTCAGAAATTTGGGAAAATGTTCCATTTACTCACCTAAAACTAATTTGCAAAAAGCATTTATAAGAGGATCTCGCTATGCATAAATAATTCTTGTAAATAATACTGTTAGTATCCAAAATTTGTTAGAATTTTCTCGAAACGTTTTATGAATATAACAAATTTATCTTAATTATACATATAAACCCCATTAAAACATGCATGCCGCACATAACACATGTTAATTTACATACCCTAATGTAGCAATAGTTCGTGAGATTTTTGTATGAATCAGTAGGTTGTTTCTAGAGATATGCTATAAAACCCCAATTGTTAATGTGCCAATATAATGGAGGACAAACATTTTAGCACATTCGATGATTGTCATAGATAAACAAAACAAAGTTAAATTTAAATCTGTTACATTGTTTTTAAGCTAATATATATATATATATATATATATATGTGTGTGTGTGTGTGTGTGTAGGCGTCATTTGGAAAATAAAAGTATACCACTAAAAATACGTAAATTAATATGGCCTTCCACAGTAATTCTTCTTCGCCAAATTTGATAGAAATCTTTTGGTTGTTTCCCGATATACGACATATAAATTGTATTATTTCATGTGGGGCTATCTTACAAAATGGCGGAGGAATAAGGATTTGTATAGAACATTGATGGATGTAAATGATACGGTCAGGATACAAAGTTAACTTGAAATTAGTTTTGTAGTTCAGTAGATAAAACTTCTGAGCTAAAATTTGTATATAGCTACCATTTTAAAATATGTATGACTGGCCCTCTGAAAGCTTATCATTTTACATGGCCCGCATAGTGCTACTTATTTGCCAAATTTGGTAGAAACTCAGTAGGTTTACGGAGATATCGCATAACTTTAATTTTTAATGTGATAATATTTTACGAAATGATGGAAAAATAGAATTAATAGGCACACATTTCGTAGTAGTAATATACACAGCCAGCATACAAAGATTCGTTGGAATTAATTACATGGCTTCGGCGATATAATACACAAAACTAAAATATCAATATGGCCGCCATTTTAAAAATAATTATCTGAAATACCTAAAACATATCAGTTAACATCACCGACAGTAGTACCACCTGTTCGCCATTTTTGGTAGGAATCGGTCAATTGTGGCACTATCTTACAAAGTGGAGGAAAATAGAAGCTCTGTACAGAAACATTTTATGTTAGTTATATGTACTCCCAGCATACAAAGATAAACTGAAATTGATTAAAATGTTTTCGAAGATACAGCATACTATGCTAAAATAGCTAGATGGCCACCATTTTGAAAATAAGTGTAACGATTTTGAAACATATTTGTACATATCAATTGCCGCAATACAACATGTTTGCAAAATTGAGAAACAATCTGCCTTTGGTTCCCGAGATATTAGAATAAAACTGTATTAATTCATTTAGTGCTATCTTACAAAATGGCTGGCAAAAGTAGTTGTTTTTGGCTTATATGATGCTTGTAATAGATACTGCCAGCGTATAAAATTTGGTTGAAATTGGTCACATGGTATGGCATTTATACCAAATAAACATAAAATATTTGTATGGATGCCATTTTGAATACAAGTGCATAATTAACTTCAATAAATTACATTTACCATGCCTGTTATTGTACGAAATACGCGCCAAATTTGGTGAAAATTGGTTCAGTAGTTTTCGAGTTATGATAGAGCTTTACTTTTTAATGTGAGGCTATCTTCCGAAATTGCGGTCCAACAACAATATTCACATTTTAATTCAATGCTTACAACTTGCCCTTCCCGCATAAAAAATTTGGTTTAAATCGGTTGAATTGTTTCTGAGATATGACATATCACCCTTAACTTTAAAATGGCTGCCATTTTCAAAGTGAGTGCCCTGTGTGTTCGAAAACTACAAAAGACAGGTGTTCTTGCATAGAACTATATGTGTACCGCGTTTGGTGAAATTCGGTTTAAGCGTTCAAAAATTGAAAAAGGGGGACTCACACACGCACAAACACACACATACACACAGACACACACCTACATACACACACATACATACAGACGCACATACAGGAACATGAACTCATACGCCTTTTTTTCTTTGGAAATTAGACTAAGAGAAGAGAAGTTGTGTATTCTAAAAAGCGATAAAACATTTTCTAGCCTTCAATTAGTTTTTTAACGCTGATAAATATCATGTGTTTTGTTTTCATTGAAAATATTAAAATATGGATTGATTATTTAGTTCAGTTTTAATTTGTCTTGTGTCATAATCGTGCAGAGATGCCAAAACAATGCGGTTAAATGAATATGAAACGTAGGGGCTTGAAGCTGTATACAGTTAGTTAAGATATACATGGAACATGGTTTGATTTTTTATTTTATTTATATGCTGATAATTACGATAGTGAATATTAAAGCAGATGCAACGAAAAACACGAGAAATATTTTACACGCACTGCATGTCCAAAAGTCAACTGGCATCCCTGTATTCTCAATTGAATTACCCAGTAATAACGCTAAATAAATGAAGACACAAATGCTTGAACACCATAGACGTACAACCACTCATCAAGAATAAACGGAGAGAGTTATGTGCATTCGAAAGGGGGATGATTGTAAAGGCTCATAAAGCCGCTAATTCAATCAGAAATATTCGTCTGTGGTTAAATGAGCCTCGGATTCACTTTAAGCATCGTTAAAGTCGAGTGGGAAATGCGGTGGCAGCACTGGCTTTAAGCACGACTCGGGTAGGCGCAATGAACTAATCGGAACGAGAGAGCTCTGAAACTTTTTGTGTGAACCTGTCGCCAGAAAGCCGTATCAACGACTGCTGAGGACTTCCCTTTGCTGCTCAAGTACAGAAACCAGTGATGAGAATCTCCGGCAGGAGGCGACATCAACTGTTTCTCATGGTCGTGCCACCGCCAGAAACCCATATATCACACACACCAGGGCCCAACGTCGTTCTGGAGAAGTGAAAACAACAGTATCATTGGCCGTGGAGCTGTCGATTATCTAATGAAGTAATGAGTCATGGCGCTTGATCAGTCACTCGAATCCTCTCGTGTGTACCTTGGGGATGCCTGGCGAATGGTGTTTACCGGAGTGTAATTTTTTTTTCACCAGCAAAATTCGGTTGTGTAAACGATACGAGACAATTGGGTTTGGACCGGTAGTTGCAATTCCTGAAATTATGAACTCTAACATATTAAATTTTTTAATAGTCACACACTTCCTATATTAAGGCAGGAATTTGAAATAGTTCCTTTCTTGTGTTAGAACTATGGTTCTTCTGTCCGTGAAACCAAGTCGTGGTTTGAAGATAATGAGAAGGGACGGCTTGACTCGACCAATTCAAAGTCCCGGACTGAGACCAACATTAAATATTTAGGGTGACCTGGATAGAATTTAGCATGCCAGGACGCACTCGACCAACAGCCCAACTTCAACTCTCTACCACGATACTGAAATAATGGAAACCAATTCCGCCAGTTTTGTACGAGGAGTACATGGAGAAGAGCCAATCCCGAATGGTTGAAGCTATTAATAACAAAAAGGGGTAGTCGTCATTATTTTAGTAAAGTTACATAATAGGCGCCTTTGGAACAAACAGCCACGAGTGCCCAATAAGTTTTGTGTAATTTGTTCACCTTTATCAAGAAATTTTTATCAATTATATTATTGTTAATATATTTAGTATAGGACACTAACCTTGTGTAATGCATTTTATTTAAATATTTTTGCATATGTTTTAAATATTTTTTTGATGCAATGAAATATACACGATGATACACGACGAGTTACAGCCATATGTAGGGCTTTTTTTTTAGGTAATTTGGAGCAAATTATGTCATATAAATTCTAGTAGTAATATTTACATAGTAATTCGAAAAATGGGAAATGCTTTGCAGTAAACAGCTGATGGTATGTTGCTGCCCGTTTGACTATTGCTGTAAACAGCGCGTGACCTTGACCATCGTGAAGTAGGACTGTCTTGTTTCACCGTGTAACGTGTTAACAGGGCGCGTTCCGTTCATTTATTGTGGGTGTTGCCTTTGCTTGTGAGATGCAGTTGCCCATTTGTGTTACAACGCAGGTATTTAAATAATTTGGCAGGTGTTAAGAACTAGGTAATATCATCCTGTGCATTTACATATTTCTTACGTGGTGTGCGCGTTTATTTTGGAAACAAATCCCGATTTTGCACTTTACAGGTACTCATTCATTACTTTGGCATACTCTAGGCAACAAGACCAGGCATTATATTTTTACTGAGTGAAGTGCTGCAATTGTAAAACACTGGGCTCTTATTCGGGAGCAACCGGGTGTTCTTGCTAAGATTTACGTGTGTACAGAATATGATGAAATTTGGTTCACGTGTTCAAAAGATTTTAATGGGGAAACACACCCTTACACGCACGTACACAGACAGGAAGGTGATCTCAGAAGCCTATGTCTTCTTCGGAAAGTAGGCAAAAAGGGTTTAAAGGAAATATTTAATGGGATATAAATTGTCTTAGTTAATGCTGTAGTATATTTGCGCAATCATTTTACAATAGTATCGATAGTAGTTCGAAAACCAAAACACTAAAGATTTTCCCGTGAAACAAATGTGTAAATATACGTCGATATTTTATAAATAAATAGGGTTATATTTTAATTAATGTTATTATAAATTTCTAGTCGTAAATATCGCCTATTTTATGTAACATTTTAGAAGTAGAGTTTTTCAGTGTTTTTGTATAAAAATGATTTCGTTTAAGCATATTAATAAAAATTATCGGGGCAATTTTGATTAACTTGAAGTAATTACACAACTGTAAATAATCATCGCTTTCTGGAAAATTAATTGAATACAATCTATTTATTAATTTTTTATTTTGGGTGACAACTACAAAAGTCCGTAATTTTGCTATCAAACACTTGGGTATTGATACACTTGTTGATATGTAAATATTTTAAATAAATCTAAATTTATTTGTAGCGTTTATTCCGTTGTTCAGTACCTTCTAAATCTTTCTCATCGAGTGAAAGTATTTCTTGAGGTTAAATAATGCAAACGTTATTCGGAAAGAAAAGTGGCCGAAATACTTAACCAGCTCAATCTTACCGAGTTAAAAGTTGTGTGGAATTTAAGCTCAATTCGCAGTTCCAATGGAGAACGTCCGCAGTTAATAAAGTTAATTGAAAAATGATACAAATTAAGGCAATTCAATTAATATATTAAAAAGTAATTCAATCAAAATAAATTTTCTGACTGAGGAAAATTTACACAGACATTTTAACGTAGGTCACATAATTACAGTATGTTCCGATTGTTAAAACAGTTGAGTGGCTAGCTTAAGAGTTAGAAGGATTGACCGGAACCTCTCGTAATACGATCGTGAATACAAGAGAAAAAGTGCGGATTGAAAACAAGCTCTAACGAAAGGTCAACTCAACGTACTGTAAATTCGTTCTTTTGCTGCACTGTAGGAGTTTGCATAACACTGAAACGGAAGATACAATTATTGGCGAAGAACAAAATAATATAGATGCATCTAATGCTGGCTCTAAAAAAAACATTATTATTAATTACTTACTTGCCCGCGACCATGTATACATGGGTAGAAGTAGTCTTCTCTTGAGGTCAAGTGGTCAGCTCATCACTACAGGAGCTCTCTTCTGTACCATAATATGTGACGTCCCTGTATAAAAATTTTGAAACATAATCCGAGTGAGAATTTCAAATCACGTAATTTAAAATTAAAACGTTGAGTTAAAATATTGAAGGCCTTCCGGCGAAATCCAAATGGGGAAAATGGTCACAGGTAACAACCGGAGTAAAGTTTGGTAGGGAAAGGGAAATAACTATAGGGTAAACTGGTTTAAATAGCCCTCGTTTTAATCGGTCACAGTGGGAGCGTGACGAACGCTTGTGGTATTTCTGGCTTACACTTACTAATAAGTACCAGAAGAGGATCTTCTCGCGGTTCTTCAGCGACGAGGAGTGCGTTGAGTATCAATGGCTGGCGATACATAACAGAGGGAGCCATGGACGTTGCCAGCATTTCAATCAGGGATGGCAAAAATTTAATAATCTGGAATAGTTTTTAGGGGAGGGGGAAATTTCATTTATATGGAAAATGTATTCACACTAACAGATTTTGTTCGGTAAATTTAAAGGAATAATTTACACACATGGAGCACTTATTGAGATCATTTACACTGAAACCAGCTTTCGCGCATCATATTTTTAAAGTTAAAAAAAAAAAATAGAGGCTGAAAATTATATGAAAAATAATTTCCTACATAAAATATTTTAGTATCAATATCAAAGAGGTAACTTTACATAGAGCTGGGACCACGTGCAACGAGAGTATCGAACGGCTGACGGCACTGAGTGCACTGTGAGAAGGGTCTGTTTCAGTCAACAAAGTACTTGTTTGTGTAGGGCCAAAAATATATTCAGTTGGCCCAACCAAATGTTTTGATGAGTAAATAAAACTTGAAAAAAAAAAAAAAAAATCTCCGTTTGAAAAAATACACGCTTCAATAAACACAACCTCTTTGTTGGGCTAAAATAAATTACTGTACACAAAATATTTAGTTGAATTAACTTTTTTCCATTTTTTTGTCCAGTCGTTTGATTTCCTTCACCCGAACATACAGCTGGAGAGTTTTCTGTGACAATTACGGTAGTAAGAGCGTTTATTAATAAAACTAGCTCGACACAAGCCTAACAAAGTATAGATGTAAATCTAGGATTATTTATTTACGCACGTTGTCTAGTATTGGAACTATATATTTTCTAAACCGTTCTGGTTCTACCGGAAGTCACGTGCGCTGACGTTGCTATAGCGTAGCGCTCGGGCAAGTGGTCTAGGTTCGCGTCTCAGTCGGGCTTTGAATTTTTTTTATATATCAACCGTAAACCTGGTTGATGCACACAGAGTCAAACAAATCTTGAACTTCGCGAGTGTTCGTGCCACACCTCGGGGCCCTCGCTTTAAATGAACGTGTTCTATGCCGGTACTTTTAAATCACGCAAAAGTGATAAAAGCATGTGGGGCCTGAAATTGTTGCAATATTTATCTTTATAAAGCACTGATAACACTTGGTCGTTGATTTATTATTACATAATAAGGACTTAGATTTTGTGGAATGTAGAGTGTAACACATCTGGTACTTTCTTTGCTTCGTGATTTTCATATTTTCATTATACCTTAACTGTGTGGGGGAAAGGTTTTGCTTGTTTGGTGAAGGGGGGGGGGGATCTTGCCCCGTCCTGGCTACGTCCATGCAGAGAGGTAGATCCCTCAACAGTGCGCCGCTGAACAGGTAAGGAGATATGAGCCAACAACATATTTTTGTTTTCAGAGAGATTCTGTGAATAGATTCAATAATAGTTTTCGTCAAGCGAAATATTTCGTTGTAGTTATAATTGATTTTTGTTAACAGCGTAGTTTGTTAAATTAAATATGTTTCATGTGATATACACTGAAGAGCCAGCTGCTACGACGGCAGGTTATCAAGATTTAAGCGAGTTTTAACGTGGTGTTATAGTCGGCGCACGAGAGATGGGACATAGCATCTCCGAGGTAGCGATAACATTTGGATGTTTACATACGACCATTTCACGAGTGCACCGTGAGTATCGGGAATCCGGTAAAACATCACATCTTCGACATCGCTGCGGCCGGAAAAAGATCGTGAAAGAACGNGGGGATACACGATATTAGGCAGGTGTACCAGTTTTTTTTTTGGCTCTTTGGTGTATATCAACACGGTACCAAAACCATACAAAGTGCTGTCAGAAGTTGTTCAGAGATCTAAAACGAGACGTTCCCGTATTCCTACGGGGCACGAGATCAGAAGGATCGCCGGAAAGTTATCTGGAAAGGAAGAATTTCTCGTATTATTTGAGGTGTCGGGGCTGGCACCTGGGGAATGGTGAAGGTAACCTAGTTACGTAACTGCCGTGGGAAGCGGAGCGTTAAGAATCTGGAAGGAAATGTATCATTTTGCCTCGCAATGCGACCGTCGTACTTTGAAGGCGGCGCCGACTGCTATCCTTTCAACTTGTTTGCTAAGGAGTATCGTTGTATCCTTTTCGATAGTCACTCCAAGCAGTTGAGCTGCCGACAATGGGACTGTCGTTGCGTATTTTGCCCGTTGAGAGGCAGAGATCAGAATTTCAGGGCGAAGAATATCAACGGAAATATGTCGGTCCATAACCAACAAGTGCCACGTAAAAATCACTTTACACGTGCACGTAGAATGTTAATGAAGTAAATATTTATTTAGATTTACCAACAGTAAGTTCAAGAACTGGGCGTGCCGTGTAGACTAATGTTACGGAGACCACGAGATATTTGGCCAAATTGTGAGATATTCAGCAATAATCAAATTGAGTTGATTAAAAAAACGGTAATTCTGGTCAATACTTGTTGAAGGCCCTTGTGCTTTAGTAAGGCTAATGAAAACAAGATCTTCAGTGTCAATAAATTCAAAACTATTTATTGGAAGAAAAAGTATACATATTATAAATATTTTCAGTTTTGTTTATGAAAACTATTACTAAAAGATTTTTAAATTCCTCACTATTTTCAAGATTTCGAAACGAATTATTTTCTGCTTTGAATGATATGTATGAAATTAAACTATCAATAATATTATGCAACAACAGTGAATTGTTATCTTTAATTATATTAAATATTATGAAAACTGTAAATGTTTGATTAAGACATGCCAATTTAGATTAAAATATATTAGCAACAATATATGTTTAGCCTACAAAATATAACTATATCATTCGCATTTGATCAACGTACATGGTATTTTGTAACTTGCTTTAATTACCTTTGATACATATAAACCTTCTTTGTAAGACCCCAAGTCCCTTAATAAACTTTCTTAGGTATAACATTGTACCAAACGCAAGCTAATTATAATGCTGTGTTGATTGAGCTGTGTCTATTGCCGATCTTGAGACTAAATAAAATAAAAATCGCACACACACAGAACTTAGCAAGAAATAAAAAACCGAAATGATCTTTAACAACACCACAGGCAGATAATTGGAAAAGAAGTCTCCTTGTCATTAGCAAACATATATATAATTTATATTTATATTACGTATATATTTATGTACATATAATTTAAATTACAAAAAGACGGACGAACAACTTGTTATTACAAAACAGGACAGACAACAGAAGCAAACGAAAATAAAAGACAAAACGATGAAGAATACGAAAACGCAACACAAGTTAACAAATAGTACAAAAACAATATCAGTGGACACAGCTGAACTATAAAAACTGAAAATACGTGCACGAAAATAGGGCAAAAACCACAATGAAACACAAGTCAGGTAAAAGTATTCCTTGTCAGAATATTAACACAAATAATTTAACACTACGAACATTACAAGGACAACAAAAATAACTGGAGAAAAGAATAGATAAATCAACAGGTACGACACAGTAATATGGAAAAATGATGACGCAATAATTATTACAGATCCTTGCAACGTTTCGGGGCTTGGAATATGTCCCCTTCTTCAGTTGGGGCACTGGACTCTATGAATTATGAGTCTACTGCTATCGCGTGAAGATAAAATGCTTCAAAAATACTTACGACGCTTTTGTGGTATACAAGAATCATTCAAGACAATAACCAAATAAGGACACAAACGGTGTTTCATAAGAAATGTACGTGACACTTATGAATTATTAAGAAAAATTCTCTCCTCCAAGCCAAGAGAATTTTCCAAAATAAATTTTATATTTAAATAGACAATCAGTTTACAGCTTACAAGTGGAGGCGCTGTTCATGAAATTTAAGCGACGAGTCCTTAATCTCATACATGTTACTAAATGGGGAAAACAATTTCGTTAACTGACGAAGGGATGTATCGCCCGGCAGTCACGGCCTTCTACGTTGGTACCTATATTCTAGTTACTCGGCCAAGGCGGGCAGAGAAGCTTATAGCCAGAGCGTATAAAACGATTGCAAACTTCAGTTCGTTCAACCTTTGGCCTTTTGTGTTAACTTCTGATCCATCTCGCTCGCGTGGTAACTTTCACCCCCGCCCGAAACCCGGGGGCGAGCTGCGCCGCGTAAGTTAACAGGTTTATACATTTCCCTGGCTGTCACTGCGCACCGCCAGTTAATACATCTTCAGAGGGAACACCTCGAATGTATGTATATGTAATCTTCCCTGCGCTAAACTTTTATATCCCTTTCACGGAACGCGGCCTGATTTATATTCAGTTCGCTCGCGGTCGGGGGGTGTGGGAGGC
This sequence comes from Clitarchus hookeri, assembly GCA_002778355.1. Taxonomy (NCBI): domain Eukaryota; kingdom Metazoa; phylum Arthropoda; class Insecta; order Phasmatodea; family Phasmatidae; genus Clitarchus; species Clitarchus hookeri. The sequence goes on from NQII01004270.1 coordinate 58,237, forward strand.
GCGCGGAGAAAGGTGAGGGAGGGTGGTTCGAGAAGGCTTGGTGGTGCCTGNNNGGGGGGGGGGGTTTGGGGTGGCCGCAATCGCAATAAGTGCACCGAAACACCGGCACGAGGAGTGGATCCTTCGTGAAATGCTGCCTCGCGAACTAGCGTCAGGCAAGGGGCTACTAGATGGGACACCTCCTGGTACACTCGTGCTCTCTATCATACGGCCGTGAAGGGTAAAGAGGGGGGGGGGACGGAAGTTTCTCAAAAGAACAACCGTACCGGACAGTTTAGTGGCGTTCTACATACTCCATTTCTTGGTCAAAAAACATCGGTCACACTCAGTGCCTGAAAACCGAGAACGGAGCTACAACGCCGAAGCTATAAATACGTCACGTTTTTCCTATTATCACTCCCGCGGGACGCTAATTACGTTGACTCTGTATTCTTGCAGCTGATCAGCCGATGCGCAATCACGTGGGTGTTCGTTTGTAAAGGATACCCGCGGAAACACTGCGAATGCCTTATTACAGGCGCACATTCTATCGCGGAGGTATTTTTCACAGAAAAACATCCCACCTCGAAACATATTCCGAATAACGTTGCATCCTACTGCAAAATATCCGTAAGACATAGCTGTTTGTACTCGGAAGGTTAGTCGCACCGCACACAGGCGTAAACACGTTTCTTTGATTTCCTGCTCTGGCAGATCCAACTTCTTTCAAGTATAGCGATGATTTAGATGAAAGGAAGGTGTATCATCAGGGAGGAAAGGTTGCTGTTGTGAAGTTACACGAATGCACTGATTTTATTATGGATGATAAGTATCCTCCATCTTGGATTTACGAAATTTTCGCTACAACTCCATCACAGATTTCGTATTTTTTTTAGGCATCGACACAGCATCGGACATTGCTATGGACATTGTTTTAATTGTGTATAGCTAGACTTTTGCTGTTAGCAGCATTTCTGTAACCGCACGCAAAAAACTCATCTCTTGTCGGTAAACACTTGCGAAAAATTTATTAAGGAAGTGCAGCTGCAGTCATTCGATGAAACTTCAGAAGCTATTATGCTTTATTGTGTGCGAAATTTCACTAAACATTTTAATTTTGACGGAACGTACCGTAAAATATCAATAAATCCAACATGACGGATACTTATCTCCCTTCAGAAAACACGAAAATGACCCGCGCACACTGAAAAAAAAATGCGTAATGCCATAGTTCACTGTGCCTGAGTTTCAGAGAGAGAGAGAGTGTGTGAAAAAGTCCAGCAATGTAATTACAACCGATTTGTATAGCAATAAGTATTTCGCATACTCATTGCCCGTTTGTAGAACATTGATGGTTGATAATTTTATGTAATACTACGTTCTGTATTAAGCGTACTTGGAATCTAGAATATTTGTTCACAAGTGGTCAAGTAAGCTCAAATACGTTAAAAATCTGGCTGATTAGAATGAACGTTGTCGATACAAGTAACGGTAAGTTTTCAGACTTGATATTATAATCACAATCCGATTATGTTTTTTTTTTATTTTGCTTGTGTGTCTGAAACATTTTTAAAGCAAGGAGACAGTAAAATCATTAAAATGTTGAATTTACGTTTAGTTGTCAAATTGTATAAAAATAAACTTTAAGTCTAAATTTTTATGTCAAAGCAGTTCTTAAAAATTAAAAATGAAAAACTTCAAAAGAAATAATGCTGATACAAAAAACAAAAACTATTCAAACACCACCTGCACTTATGTGATACTTTCTTAAGTGGTCACTTATGTAAATAATTTTGTAACAGGGCTCAAAATTTTTTAAAACTCTCATGGGATATAAAATAAAATAAATTTCACTAATATTTAGTATATTGTTATAGCGTTATATGTTTTAAATGAGGAGGACCTTTATATATTTAAAATATCACACGTTCCTTTTAATTCTTGAAAAGGTTCTACTTGTTACTCTATAGACATATCATATTTATATTTTGTTCAGTCACGTACGGCATGTTTACTTACTCATACATTACTTAAACGCCTCATTTAGAAAACGTAACATGAGTCTGGCGCTAATTGGGGATTACGTCTACACCAGATACACACACTCTTGTAACTGATGTTCAGTTGTTCTTCGAACGTTACCCGACAGCCAAAACTTACAATGGACGATCCGTCTTCACTAATATCCCATAATGTTTCGCGTTGGTTTATAATTTACTTGTTGCACACATACGAAAAAAAAAAAAGGAGAGGCTGATTCAATTCGTTGCAAGGGAACTCATCACATCAACAAGTAAATATATTTGCAGTTGTTCAGATGGAATGCGTAGTGGTCACGACTATAAACAAATGCGTGAGCATACAACATGCCAGGATGTTGTGTACTGTATGCGATGGTAGCGACAATCTGGTTCAGGTGTTGTCGTGCGGTGCTGACACGATTGGTCGATTGAGAGCAGGAATTCCAGTAGGGACGCCATGGGATAGCAAATGTCTTTCGTGAGAGGGAAAAAAGAACATATGAGGTTATTGAAAAATTTAACAGTCATCTAGTTAATAGCTTCACAAAGTAAGACCATGCGTCATATATTCCTTTAATTTGTATGATTTTTTAAGTAAAGTTTCAGAGGCTAACTTTGTCTATCCTCCAGTGTATTGTTTCTATAACCACCACAGATATACTGACACTGGAACAGTTGGGAAATCAACTTTTAAAATAAATTCCTGCCTTTAAATACACTTACACATGCAAATATTTTTTGTATTTCTACAAAACAAAATTTGAAACTATTTGCCCAAAAAATTTTAGGTAACGCAACAAAAATTTGTTTCTAAACTTTGCAAGAAATTGCTTGAAAAGTGTGCCGGATATATTCGGTATTTGTACAAAAGTACTCTAAACTGCAAACGGATATTTGTAGAATTACATCAATGTGTGTAGTAATTCTCCAATTATTTTCTTGCAAAATCACAAGCTACTATTTGGACTTCTACATAGTAATTTGTCTTTTGATGATACACAGTAGTTTTATGATATAAAAATTATAGGTTAGCCAGGATTGCACGAATCACATTTTATGCGGCCTAGTCAGGCATGTCTCAAGCTAACTACGGCTTTGAAAATTCCCAGAGGGGTGACGAGAACCGAACCCGGGACTTCTACTTTAGAAGTAAGTACTGTAACTACTACGTCACACAGGTATTCGTAGGCAGTGCTTTATTTTAATAATGAGTGGTTTGAAAGATTTTTGCAATAGGGGTGAATGGTTATTAGGACATGCTAAATTTACAAATAAATTTTCAAACTTAATTAACCCTTATTTTAATAGGTAATGGGAATAACTTTGTCAATGAAACCCTTCAATATGTTCGAAATATTCTGTCAAGAAAATATTATCTAGTTATTGTTGCTTTTTCTAGTGCGGTTTTTGATATTTTTGTACAAAACAATTCATTTTTAAAATATCATTCACTTCAGACCAAAAGCGTGGATACATTTTTACGTTATTTTTAGCGTTTATAATAGAACATCCAATTATGTTAAAAGTGGGGCATTATTGCAATTAATTTAAAAACTTAATTTCGCCAAATAGGTATATAATGTGTGTTATCCGCTAAGGATAATGCAGGGTCACTGTAAAGTTATATAGCTTTATTTAATTGCTTACAGGTGAAGCACACTGAGGATGTGATTGTACTTGAAATTTCCGCCACAGCCATGTGTGACTCGATGACGGTAATCGTGCTCCATTCGTCTACCGGTGCCAAGCGCGGTCCGAGGTGAATACGGTGGTGTGTCGATCGGCCCTAACTGACTCGCACCCCGTCTGAACCGAAAAATTGTGTGTTTTTTCCTTCGGAAGCTCCTCCGGAGTTGTTAGAAGATATTCCATTTCACGGCCAGACAACGAATGTGGTTCCAGCACGACGGTTCTCCAGCCCATAGTGCACGTGGCATTCGTGAACAACTCAACAACACAATACCTTGTAGAAAGATGGGTGACAGAGGCTCAATTGTCTGGCCTCCACGGTCACCTGACCTCAATCCTTTGGACTTGCCGGGGCCACGGTGGTGTAGTTGTCAGACTACTCGCCTCCCACCTAGGTGAACCGGGTTCGATTACAGGCGGACGATGCCGCTGGTCAGTGGGTTTTCTCGGGGATCTCCCGTTTCCCCTTGCATTCCGGTGCTGCTCCATAGTCACTTTGCTTCATCCCCATCGGTTCTCAAGACCACGATGTTAAAAGCCTCCCAAATCTCTCCTCTCCACTTTGGACTTTATACGGAGCCTCGTTTTACGTGTCCGCGATGAAGACGTAAGCTCTCGTTTCGTGGGGATCGTTTCAGTGACTGACATAATTGCGCACATGCACGGTTGTATTTCGGATGTATTCGCCAACCACTGGTGCGTCGTCGTGAACTGTGAGACGCGCATTAAGGACCGTAGCGTTGAGTATTTTCGGTTGGTGGGTAATTACGCTATTTATGTGAATAAATCTCCAATTACGAAAATGTTTCTTAACAGCTCATTTTATCTGTACCGCTCAAACACATCGCTGTGATAAACGATGAACTCAAACATGTGGCGTGACTGCCGGGAGTGTTGTCACCCCCTCAGGTGTTACACTTCACCCTTTAACACTTGGTGCGCTACGTTGGAAAATATTGTCCCGGTGATGTTACACTAAGGTGACAATTATTGTTAGTTGAAATATGCTTTATATATATATAAACGCACACGTAAATGATGTATATCATGAATACGTACGTTCAATGAAGTAAGGACTCTTAGTTGTGTTGACAAAACTTTCACGTGCTGGTGTACTAATGTAGTTGAGTGGCACAATGATTGGATCCAAAGCGGTCGTTTGCATAAGGAAAAACGGCTTTATTTGTGAGGGTCCTCTAGCGTGGGCAAGACCACCGTATTTTGTATGGGGCACGAATTTTTCACCCAGATGTTGGTAAATTTGCATTCCAAGATTTCGATGATGTTTTTGAAAAATACTGACATTTTAAATAAAATAAATATTAGGTTTACATAACTTTACGTAAGTAATCTGCCGGCACCTATTCTGTTAACAAAGGAGGCGATTTTACCAACATCACATTTATATGTTCGAAACATTCTGTCAACAAAACATAATTCAGACGTTTACAGCACATTCTCAAGTCATTAATTATGTTTGTGCACAAAATGTTTCACATCCCGATTTTCAACGTCTCATACCTCCTTCATACTCAGTAGAGATGAAAAGTGAAATATTTCATTCGGGATCGTTTTGTGAAGTTTGTCAGCAGAATTCGTACTCAAACTGAAGTGTTTTCGACTTCGTTTTGTTTTAGTGCATTTTATCACTTCCGTGCATTTAATTACACTCTTGCGCCCTATCTCTCCCCACGCGATAACCACAGGCAGAGGGCGAGTGTGTCGCTGTCGTATGCAGTGGAGAATGTGTCGCTGTCGTATGCAGTGGAGAATGTGTCGCTGTCGTATGCAGTGGAGAATGTGTCGCTTTCGTATGCAGTGGAGAATGTGTCGCTTTCGTATGCAGTGGAGAATGTGTCTCTGTCGTATGCAGTGGAGAATGTGTCGCTGTCGTATGCAGTGGAGAATGTGTCGCTCACATGGTAAACGCCGCACACGCCAACTACCATCATTAGCCCTGAAGAAGAAACTAATATCTTCACTGAACACAATGCTTCACCCACAGTTTGCCCAGATGCTCCTCTCTTGACACCACAGAAGGCAAGCTTCATGGTGATAACTGTTGAGTATAATGAAATCATTTGCCTAAAACCGGTTCAGATTCATGAAGTATAAAGGTCGTAGTAAAAAAATTAAATAAAATTATTTATTTACAATTCTATGAAAATGGAAACATCTATAATTTACAAAGAAACAATTGCCTATCTCTATAAATAAAACTTACTATTTGTACATGTGAGCAGGAATTTTACGCAATACTCAGTTAAAGTTTGTGCCGAATCCTTTTTCCTTAAGCGAATTTCCATTCAACTTTATAACTTTATGTCTGTCTAACGACACGTGTAAGTGTACCCCCGTTTAAAGCAAAATGTTGGATGGTTCTAGTCGACACTCCTGGTGGACGGCTATTAACAGCGAGGCTTGAGAGCGGACGAGGGTGAAGTGAGGTGAGTATAGAGCAGTTCCGGAACGCAAGGGCGGGAGAAACGGGATATCCCCGAGAAAACCCCTCCGACCAGTGGCACTGTCGGCTGCGATTACCACGTGCGGAAAGTGACACCCCTGGTGCTACGCCGTCTTGCATATGTTGTACGGTCGCTTTTGTATGGTCGCGTGTAAAATGCGCATCTGTAAGTCGCTGTTGTTTGGAGCTGGGCGTACGAGCATGTGCACTTTCCTTCGACCAGAGGCCCCGACATCGATTCCCTGCCGGTGCTTCTCTTCCGACTTGGGGCAGCGGTGGCCAGGGCGCTCGCCTCCCACCACGGCGATCCGGGTTCGATCCCCGGCGGGTTCACTCCCGGATTTTAGCATGTGGGAATCGTGCTGGACGATGCCGCTTGCCGGCGGGTTTTCTCGGGGTACTCCCGCTTCCCCCGCCCTTGCATTCCAGCGCCGCTACATTCTAGGGCCTCACTTCTGTCATGCTCGGGGATGACAGTCACCTACGGGTCCCATCTGGAAAGACCGTCACTCGGAGGGTGATGCCTTGCCCTGGGTGCACTCCCCACACGCCATTATTATCATTCTTCCGACTTGCCGCGCAATCCTCCGGTATGTTGATCACGATCACTTAATAAGCGGTCTTGTTCAAGCTCCGTTACTTGCGGTTACGGCGCGTGCCTCGCGCCGTAACCGCATGCCGGAAACCTTCAACACAGTTTCAGACCAGAGTCCGATGCTGTAAAATACACGCATCTTCCTCTGCAGGCGCGCAACTGGTGGCGGGCCTCTGGTATTCGACGGGCGATGCTCGATGACACATTCTTCCACAGTTCTGTTGTGTTGTCCGCTAGTAGAGCGCCACTAACAACTACGGATTTTCTCGTGCTCCTCCTTAATGGCTTATTACTTGTTTTCCACGAGTTAATTTGCGAAGGAAAATTCACAATCATGCGCACATTAGCTGGGTAGAAAATACATTAAAGCGTAGCTATAAGATATATATTTCTCTAAACATTAACTTCCTGGATTCCAAAAATTAATTCGCTCGTAGCTTCCTTTTCAGTATGTTTGAAGCAGAAACAAGACGTAGTGGATTTTAACAAAACTACAATCTTCATATTTACCATAATAATTAAATATTTTTCTAACTTAATTGGGTAACTCATAGTGTGAGTTAAAAACCCGATGGTGCGACGGAACAAGTTATATTACAAACTGAACAATTTTTAAATTCCTGCTTGGAATATTCTTTTCTGCGCAATATGTATCCTTCCACTATTTGTAAAATTAACGCTGACATCAACGCACCCATTATTTTTTTGTGTGCTGACAAAGAGAAAATATGAGATGTATCGGAAATGTCAATTTGTTAGAAATATGTCAAATATAATATCGNTTGTGTGCTGACAAAGAGAAAATATGAGATGTATCGGAAATGTCAATTTGTTAGAAATATGTCAAATATAATATCGCCATATAAGAATAAACTAAATAAAATATTATCCAAGTGTCCATCAATTTAAACCTGGCACCAATTATCTAATGTTANCCATATAAGAATAAACTAAATAAAATATTATCCAAGTGTCCATCAATTTAAACCTGGCACCAATTATCTAATGTTAATACACGTAAATACTTTTCTTACATCGCTGCAAGCACTAGGAGTATGACGTTCTGTCTGTTATAATATGTACGATTGGTGGAGGGGATATAAGATATTAGTTACTTGCAAACAGTATATACTAGTTGCTACAGCATCTGCCTTCATGGTAGTGCTGTTAGCATTTCATCCGGGGGTTACGTTCACAATTCTCGGTACTGATGTTGTTTAATTATTTTGGTTCTGCCGATGCTTCGTACTACAGGAAGTAATGGCAAACTATTCTGTAATAAACAAGGAAAGTTACAATGAATGGGCCTGAACTTCCATAATTGTAAGTTGCTGATTGTTTCAATCAACATTCGCACTGTCAACTTCGTTATCACAAGAAAAAAGTCTACATTTTTTTTCTAACAAGGTATATAGAAAACTTGTAAATAAATTAATTTTGTTAGAAGTTTTAAAAAAATTCAACTTTTCGCAACACGAAATACCAAATTTAATTTAATTTAACTACTTACATAAAGTATCTTGTCAATTGCAAATACTTTTTTTTTTAGTAATTCAATTTTTATCAATTCATAATGATGTATTTTTTACTAAAATAATATGAAACGTTTGTTAAGAGTGTATCATACGTAAATATATTATTAAGTGATATACAGTAAAATCCTACACACACCGTCACAATATTAGTTGCCACGAGGAAGAAATCTACAGGAATGAAACGTGCTAGGTAAGTCTGACAATGTAAACATGCAGATGATGAATGTTTCAATCTTAGTCGCGCAAGTGACGCTAGCAAGGGCGGGCTTTACTTATCACTGTACCAGCCGGACTGAGTAAAAACAGCCTGGTACGCATGTTCTTCATTAAGACTCATGCTGTACTGTCGGTAGCACCCCCTTCAACGTGTAGTATGCCTCAGAAACAATGTTCGACATCGTGCAATGGTTCCCGGCAGAAGCGGAGCTTGGTCATCATTTTTATGCTGGTGTGCATACGTCATTTCCCTTCATAATTCTCTGTCAAAACATGACCTCAGTGTCCTTAATCCCACACACAGGTCAGTGTGGCGTGTCAGTCAGGTATAAAATATAGAGATTACTTTTAATATTCCCGTTCTCAGATTGTAGTCATTTGTTGTTCTTGGTGACTTTTGCATTCCTTCCGAACAGCATTGCAATCGGGCTCTTCCTTATGTGTANTGTAGTCATTTGTTGTTCTTGGTGACTTTTGCATTCCTTCCGAACAGCATTGCAATCGGGCTCTTCCTTATGTGTACTTTTGTACTTTGACTACGAGTGTATAAAATAGAATCGAGATGCTGTTCTTTGCGGTTTCAGTAATCACTTCAGTAATATCAATCATCATAAAAAAACAGAGTCAATTACATGTAATTTCATACAAAATTCTAACTGCATTGTTCATAAAAGTTGTTGTTAAGAAANAAAAAAACAGAGTCAATTACATGTAATTTCATACAAAATTCTAACTGCATTGTTCATAAAAGTTGTTGTTAAGAAATTAAGTGCGGTATTTATACACTACACTAATAGTGCTACAGAAGTTTTTACCAAGATCGTGTATTTCAGTTCCTTGTAATTTACTACATTTGCAGTGCGATATAGCACTCATTTTTTTTTAGAACCATATAACACAAAATTAAGAATCGTGGTGACACCGTAAGTAATTCAAGCAATGACTTTTCTCACGGGCAGCTGTTTGATAGTAGCACGAAATCTGAAAAATGGGTAGATATATGGTATCGCACCTGACATCTGGTATCGTATCAATGGAACACCTAACCGGAATAACAACTATTCGACAGGCCAGCTAAAAGAAATGAAGCTGTTAGGGCATCCGACAGAAAAGTAGCTGTCCGACGGATGTACACATATCTGTTCGACACAACAAGCAGAACGTATTTTACCCCGGGCAAAGCAGATAGCCAGCAGGCAGCTGTCGAACTCGACAGCTGAAGGAGATTCGCTTTCAGTTTGGGCAGATGACTTCAGGGCCAGGCAACAGAGCAGCTCGCTTCTGTGTCCTTGGCTGGTCCGTGGCCACGCATCAGGCGGTTAAATTCAGCGGTCGTATCGCACCGAACGCATCGCGCCCTACGCATCTGGACAAAGAAAAAACAACAAAAATAGAAATAAGTTTTAATCGGTGGTGGCGCTCGCAGGAGGTCACAAGNGATTTCCCTCTGATTTCGCCTCACTGTTGCCACGCGCCCGCGATGGGAAAGTCGTGCCGGGAGATGGAAGCTCGCAGATCGGGAGCCAGGAGCGACGTGGGCCGCGAGATCGTCGGATGTTGAGGAAGAGCGGGCACGACCTCCCAGCAGATAAGATTCCCCGTGCCTCGAGTTTTCACAACTTCAATATCACGTAAAGTGCACAATTTCTACAAATATCTTTCATTTCTTAATACGCTCTTGCTAGCGTACTTCGTATTTACATTTGTCATGCCGCCTGTCTGAATACGAGCATGGAGGGGAAAAGAGTTGTGGTGGAGTACTCGTGAAAATCCATGATTTACAGAGATAGAGAGAGAGAGATAGAAAGAGAGAGAAAGAGAGAGGAAGAAAGAGAGAGAAAAAGAGAGAGAGAAAGAAAGAGAGAGAGAGAAAGAAAGAGAGAAATAGAGAGAGAGAAAGAAAGAGAGAGATAAAGATAAATAGAGAAAGAAAGAGAGAGAGAAAGATAAATAGAGAAAGAGAGAAAGTAAGAGAGAAAGAAAGAGAGAAAGAAAGAAAGAAAGAAAGAGAGAGAGAGTCCTAGAAACGATCGCGCACTTACAATACAGTACACTTCCTCGTTGGTTATAGTCGGCAGTAAGGCTGTCCGCCGGGATCGATAAGGAAAGTTGACGATAGAATGGCCGAGAAATTACGAATAAACGCAGCTTCGCACTCTCCAGACGGTGTTGTACGGTCAGACAAGTGACTACGCCATACATCGCTCCTCCCATTCGTCCTCCTCGTACGTGAATTAGTCATATACACAACACTGATGGGCCAGGGTACGGTTTAGCTCGCTCAGTTTGGGAAGCTCAAAGCTTGTCGTTTGGCAAATAAACATCTTCGCCGTCAAATAGCTCTGGTGTTGCATATGTACTGCATGTTCTCCATTTTGTATATATATACATATATATGGGATGATTGCAATTTCCTTGAAAACACACATGAATAATTTGTAAGTATATTTGTGTTGTTTTCTAACCAACGTAAAGAATACTCTATAATCTTTGCACTAGACCGTAAATTTAACGAAATGTGTCACCGTGTTATTGAATAGTATGTCGTATAATCACGGTTACCCAAGATTCTCGCTAACAGTTATATTATTTAAATGTGACGGCAGAAAAAAATGGTTCCTTTTGACGAAAGCTATTGTTATATCACTCCTTATTCCGTTGCTGATTATTTTCTTATTGTAATGCGAGTGTTCAAGAAAAGCTTAACGCCAAACAAAATTGTTTATTTTTACTCTTTACGCTCGTAAACACCATTGGAAGGCGTGAATCATAGTTACAAAATGAAGTTGGTAGATAATATTTTGGCTTGGGCAAAATTTAGACTTCAGAAATAACGTAAACATTTATAAATACGCAAGCAAAATTTCTCAATCTACCGCTGGAATAAAAATGGCCTCTTTGTAGTACCAGCGAACGTTGCGTCGAAAATTTTCCCTACGCTAGAACTTCCTGTAAGGAATCTCGTTTTCCTCTCGACACGTGTAAGTGAAAACCGTATATGGCTCTTTTGTAACAGTTTCCTGTTGCGTGTTTATTCGTCTACCCCGCACAACGTTGTCATTTGCATGCGCGAGTATTCACAGATCCTGCCTATCCTCGGACTAGGAAAATATTCCCAAAATCACAAAGAGTTTCCGTAATCATTTCACTTCCTCAAAAAAAAATTCATACTCAGTGTTATTATTCCCAGGCTTGGAAAACGCGTAGACGTTAACACTTTGAGGACGGACACAAACGTGAAAACTGTTACAGTCATTCATCAATAACGATGGAAATTCTAACTAAGCAATCTTGCAAGTAATGCTCCACAAATATATTAACAATTTATATAACTGTGCATCGTGTTTCTAAAACATGGCGAAAAACTTCGGCAGTGTATTTATTCATGCCGAGAGTATAAGACTAAAATGAAGGTTCAACTTTTCTCCTCAAGTAATTATAGAGGAAGCTGTGTGTTCATAAAGAAAACCCTTATTTTGAATTACCTTATACTGTTTTGTGGATTGCCTGTCTGGTATGCAACACACGGTATTTCTTGAATGTTAGACGCGAATTATCTCAAAAACGGATTACCTCAGAGTGTTCCAACAACATTACCTTTTATGTTAATTCAGACGTGATGATTCACAGGTTGTATCCAAATCTTTCTTAGATCGTAGTGTTAAAAAGTTTGATTCAAACATAGGGAGCCGACAGCCATTTCCAAAAGTAAGGGGGATAATATTACCGACCGCGATTATAAAGGTGTTGTATCTTCTTTGTACAAATACCACTCACCGACGTTTTGCTTAATCATATGTGATTTCTGATATTTTCAACTAAAAGAATTTTAAAACTCAATTTTTGGGCGGTGCATAGCTCTCTTAATAATCACTTTAGGTGATAAGTAGTAGGTATATTTTGTCCCCATGTTTAAGGAACACGTGGTCAATGTAACTGGTATAAACTGGTTTTACATCCATCGAGACGGTCGAACCTCTACGACAGCAACACGTGATCGCTAGATTTCCTTCGTTTTATGTAGTTACAGAAGTCAAAATATTCTAGTACATCCATGTAACGGAGTGTACATAACACGAGCGCGTATTGGCGTAACTCTAGGTTACACACAAACATAATACGTACAAATTTAAAATCACAAACACTGAAGTGTTTCATGAGTTCATTATTGTTTTTAACTTCTAGTTTATCACGTTTCGTGCCTCGCTTACAAAACTGGAAATTTAACAGCTCACTAAACCTTATAAAAAGTGTATTAAAATATATTAATTAAATTAACCATACGCTCGATACGCTTTCCCGTTAAGTTCGTTGACTAAATCAGTCATAATTTGCGCTTTACAGAATTATTGGTTTTGTTTAGTAGTTTGAAAGCAGTTGCTCTATGGGGCAGGAGTTCGTGACATTTAGGAAGTGTTATTATTCGGAATGCCTGCATTTATCGTAAGTTATTAATATTAACTGCTTTTGTCAGCAGTTAAATTTGCCAAGGGCGTACGCAGTTCTAAAGTAGGCAAAGGTTAAGTAAAATAATTAAAACCTACTCAATATTTTCTAGGGATGTCTGCTTACAAATAATATTTAAGGCAAGTTTTATCCCCGAAAAATATTTTTCGTATTTTGCGTACGATTATATTCTTCGTATTCTAAAACTGAAAATGGCTAAAACAAGTTTCTCGCATCAATTTTAGTCAGGAAAATTCTTGTACGTGGTATTTCAATATTGCCGAGACTTGCAGTACATTATCTTTGTAATCAACAAATATAAATAGGCTAACGTAGCCATCGATGAAAGTCACATAAGGGTGAACTGCTGAAGGAAAGCCAACTCGCCAGTTCACTGTCTTTACCATAAGGGTGACCAGGCACGTGATATGTCTGCTTGGATCGCCTTAAGAAAAAACTGTCTTGAAAATTTGGATTCCACAACAGAACAAGTTTCTTTCAATTCCGGTCGCTAGAAAGAAGAAAAAGGTCTTGAAATGCTGGCTGCCAGAGGATGAATCAAATACATTATGTAGAGCAACTAATTGAAAATACTAATTTTCTTTCTTTAAAATGAGCATGGTCTCATTAACGGTCACAAAAGGATTCATTTCTTTAGTTGTTTATATAATACACATAAATGTTTAATATTCTTACATAATTTTACTGTAAAAATAAATTAAAACAGAAACATAATATAATTTAAGCTCTGCTGTTGTGCCATTAGAGTACGATCTTCATTTAACATATTCAAGATCGAGTCTAACATAGAACAATACCAAGAATGATAATTTACATTGCCCAGAAAATTATAATCACAATACGTGGACGAAAGTAGCCAATTTATTCTCTTCATTATTCCAACTTATATTTTATGGGATACAGTTACAATTTCATGACTGTTTACGTGCGAATTATCATAACCTAACATGCGACAAATTGCCATTCTATGTCCACTTTAATTATGNTTTCATGACTGTTTACGTGCGAATTATCATAACCTAACATGCGACAAATTGCCATTCTATGTCCACTTTAATTATGCAAATGAAATCTTAAAAAGTTTAAATTTCTCTTCTTCAGACGCTTCATAAAAAAAAAAGAGACGAAGAAAACTTTAAACAATTTGAACAGAGTTATTATTACCATTTAAATTGAGAAAAGGTAGGATAAAAAAGAGAGAGAGAGAGAGAGAATAAGGCCGGAGGAATGAAAGGAGCTGTAGAAACAGCGCGCGGGATGAGTTCGCGAGTCGATATAGGGCGAGTTCTCCGCAAGAGGCTGCAGTTTCCGGTCTGTTATTCCAACTTCCGAGTTCATTAGGCAGTTGCGGGAGACAATTTCAGCGCGGAGGAGGTAATAACACGCGAAGGATGCGGCTGCAGATGAGAGTCGCGTGGCGAGTTGCTTCGCTCGAGACTGTATTTGTCCGTTCCATTACCGGCGCGCATTTATCACGCGGCTAGTGGAGAAGGGGGGTGGGGGATCTTCCCCCGACTCCTCCACGGCCCGTCGTCCGCGAGATGCTCCTGTCCACTNTTTCCATGGACGGGGCACCGCTGACGAGAACCAGCGCACGCCAATCCTCCCCCCTCCGAGCAAACTTGGCTCCATTGTATACGCAAGTTACCCTTCGTCGGCAGACAATGCTCGCACGAGATGACGAGCACTCTGCTCGCCTCATCACTTCTCATTCGCCTGGCACCTGCCGTAAATTCGCACAGCTGTGTCCGTGATGAATGGAGCACATGCACTGAGAGAAAGATCTTGTTGCAGATACCAAATAAATTTGTTTGCAAAGTAATTGTTAACAATGACCAGCATTTTGTTCCCCCAACTAATCTGCTGTTTTTTTCCAAACATCTGCAAATAAATCTTTTGTTGAGCCGAAAAATTATTGGATTTTTCCACCATCATCTTTGTGCATTTATTACAACTACTTTACAAGTACGTTAGTATAATCGGTTTGGTTACCATGGACGTGATAAGCATCATCGTAGAGTTGAAGCGTATAAATCATCTGGTTAGCTATAACACACTGGGATAAATTATTACTGAATTTGTTTGCGCAACGAAATCGGCTTGATCCAGAACTGACATTTTATTTGTTTGGCTGTAGGGTAATCGGGTTATTTGATTGTCTTCGTCCGAAAATACGGTTCGAGAGTTCGTTTCTTATTTTCGTGATAGCGTATCAACAGTGATCCTTTGAGTCTTTATTAATTTTTAATAATGGTATAAGCATTTACAATAAAACAATTTCAACAGGATACGAAAAAAAAAAGCTGTAAAACTTGTAAACATTTATTTACGTACATGTCGAAAATTAAATCATTCACACTTTATATTGCACTACTAGTTTTGTTATCTAGGCTATTAACACTTGCGCTAACATTAACCATTAATCATTATGTTTATACAAACATTCAAACTCAGCAGTAACCTTAGCCGGCCTTCTAAGACGAAACATCCGGCTGCTTAAGTTAGTTTTTTTTTTTTACGATAAGTGAAATTGTTTAACCCATGCAGAAATCAATCAATTTCTTTTGTTGAACAAACAAATTCTTACAATTTTGTGACAAACAAATTTGAAGAACAAAATATTTCACTGCCCCTATACAAATAATTAACCTGGNAAATTCTTACAATTTTGTGACAAACAAATTTGAAGAACAAAATATTTCACTGCCCCTATACAAATAATTAACCTGGTTGCACCAAACAAACTTTTTTTTTCAAATAAATATTTTCCCCACTGCAGTTTCAGCAGATGTCTCCATGAACAGGAATGGTTGAAATGTTTGTAAACAGAAAGCAGTTTTGTAAGGGTGGAAGTAAAAAATCATTTTGTAACATCCTGTTGATGTTGAAGCACGTGTCAGCGAGTTTTATCAACTCGGCTTGCATATCATGTAGCATCTGAACATGCCTCAAGAATGCAGCGTATAAAGCCGTAAACACTCCAAACCTCCTGATAAACAACCACCTACAGGTGTCCCCGGAGGTTAATGTCCACCGGTTTCAAGTCCGGGGAGCGTGGTGGCCCGGATGATTCCTGTTGAAATCTCCCACGATCTTCCTGCAACTACCACAGCCTGGCTGGAGAATGACCTCTATACGATTTTCCTTTGACAACGGCATTGAGTAACTTTATTTAAAACACTAGAACACCCTATATAATACGAGTGGCAACGTTTAAAACACCTCTATGTATTCGCTCATTTTCTGGTGATTTACGCCTCGTGTTGAAAATTAATACTCGCAGTGGTTCCAGTTCTGCAAACATTTTTCTATTTAACATTCAATGCGATGTCTGTAAAAAATGTTATTAATTATTATCCCCTATGTATATTACAATTTATTAATTTGTTTTGATATCACGAATTACTCTCTTACAGTGTGACTTAATTTACAACTGAGTGCATCCATCCCACTTCAAACAACAGTGTTACAAGACGCAAGAAGCGCGTATTCGAGTTCGTGAGGGATGGAGGACGTAATAAAAATAAGATATCTAATTTAAATTTTAATTTATTAACGCAGCTATTGTTTACAAGATTAGAACATATATCTCCACTATCACTCTTATTATTCGATATGGACGCAATACGCANAAATTCTTACAATTTTGTGACAAACAAATTTGAAGAACAAAATATTTCACTGCCCCTATACAAATAATTAACCTGTTTGCACCAAACAAACTTTTTTTTTCAAATAAATATTTTCCCCAGTGCAGTTTCAGCAGATGTCTCCATGAACAGGAATGGTTGAAATGTTTGTAAACAGAAAGCAGTTTTGTAAGGGTGGAAGTACAAAATCATTTTGTAACATCCTGTTGATGTTGAAGCACGTGTCAGCGAGTTTTATCAACTCGGCTTGCATATCATGTAGCATCTGAACATGCCTCAAGAATGCAGCGTATAAAGCCGTAAACACTCCAAACCTCCTGATAAACAACCACCTACAGGTGGCCCCGGAGGTTAATGTCCACCGGTTTCAAGTCCGGGGAGCGTGGTGGCCCGGATGATTCCTGTTGAAATCTCCCACGATCTTCCTGCAACTACCACAGCCTGGCTGGAGAATGACCTCTATACGATTTTCCTTTGACAACGGCATTTAGTAACTTTATTTAAAACACTAGAACACCCTATATAATACGAATGGCAACGTTTAAAACACCTCTATGTATTCGCTCATTTTCTGGTGATTTACGTCTCGTGTTGAAAATTAATACTCGCAGTGGTTCCAGTTCTGCAAACATTTTTCTATTTAACATTCAATGCGATGTCTGTAAAAAATATTATTAATTATTATCTCCTATGTATATTACAATTTATTAATTTGTTTTGATATCACGAATTACTCTCTTACAGTGTGACTTAATTTACAACTGAGTGCATCCATCCCACTTCAAACAACAGTGTTACAAGACGCAAGAAGCGCGTATTCGAGTTCGTGATGGATGGAGGACGTAATAAAAATAAGATATCTAATTTANTGGATGGAGGACGTAATAAAAATAAGATATCTAATTTAAATTTTAATTTATTGACGCAGCTATTGTTTACAAGATTAGAACATATATCTCCACTATCACTCTTATTATTCGATATGGACGCAATACGCANACGCAGCTATTGTTTACAAGATTAGAACATATATCTCCACTATCACTCTTATTATTCGATATGGACGCAATACGCAATATCTATATCAGTTCCAATATAAGTTCTTCGCAATGTCTCTATACTGATTATAGCCACTTAATTCACGCTCTTTATTAACACATGTTCAGTATGTCTGTTGCCATCATTTGAAATGTCTTAGATTCGCGCATCCAGTCTCGCTCTCCCCTGCACCGGTTCTCGCAGTCCGCAGACTTCACTCGCAGTCCGCAGCCTTCACTCGCACTGGTCACTCTTGCCTCCATTTGACGCTCTGCTGGCTCGTCGCTTAAGCTCGCGCAATCATCCAAACTCTCGACTTTCGAAAACTGCTGGCCGCCGATTTATCATCACCGGGACAAGCCCCTCAGCCGCGGGGGGAAGTACAGACCTGTGAGGGCCCTTGTCTTCCCAGGCGGTATTCACCATTAGGGTCTGGGTTAGGGGCAGCTAGCCCGCCCCACCCAGGCCGTCATTCCTAGGGCAGTTTACCCGACGTGCGTGGCGACTCGCATGCCAGGTGGTTGGTTTTGAAGCCCGGTGCAGCCCCCGGGTCACGGTTTTCCCAAACTTTTATTACCCTGACTTTTGTTGGCAAAAGTGAGGGGAAAAGGCTGTGAAAATCCAGTTCCCTACTACTGCGAAATTTGAAAAATAAAGGTAGGACTTCTAAGAATTCAGGTGAAAGATAATAAAATTAGCAAGTTGGTATGAATAAATTACACAAAAATTTCCCGTGAATTTAAAAGCGAATTGTCTGGAAGAAGTTGAGGAGGGTTGGCCTTCCCCTAATTTAGTTATAATAATAATAATTTGCTATAGTAATGGTTCAGTGAGCGTTTATGCAGAGCGAGTTGTTGCTGCAGAGGTGGTACTGTAAAAAACTGCTGGCTCGGAGGTCGTCGCGATGTGGAAGGTTCACCGCAATTTGAGTGAGGCTACGGCAATAACCAGAACGTTATTTCTTAGATTACCTTAGAAATTTAATCCGCCGAATAATAATAATAATAATAATAATAATGGCGTGTGGGGAGTGCACCCAGGGCAAGGTATCACCCTCCGAGTGACGGTCTTTCCAGCTGGGACCCGTAGTTGACCGTCATCCCCGGACATGACAGAAATGAGACCCTAGAATGGAGCGGCACTGGAATGCAAGGGCGGGGGAAACGGGAGTACCCCGAGAAAACCCGCCGGCAATCTGCATCGTCCAGCACGATTCCCACATGCGAAAATCCGGGAGTGAACCCGCCGGGGATCGAGCCCGGATCGCCGTGGTGGGAGGCGACCGCCCTGGACACTACGCCACCGCTGCCCCAATCCGCCGAATGTCATGAGCGCGCGAGATACGGTAGGTTTGTTGCGGAGGCAAGCGTTACAGCGGCATGCCTCTGTTTCCTTATAAATCACGGCGTTGCCTCCACGCAATCCTTCGCCCGCACGTGCCTGGCAATGCGATGCGAAGCAGCGACCACGTAACAACGCGAAATCGGTAGGAAATTAAATGTTAGCGTGGCATTCGCGAGTGTTCATCGAACGGCGAGAAACCTATAATTACCTGGCACACGTTGTAATGATATTTCTCTTCAACCTGAGGTTCTGGGAGAAGTGAAGTTTTGTTTCGTGATCTGAAACAAACATTACGATGTTCCGGGCTCCTGGCATCGTCGATTTCACGGAAATCACTGGAAATATTCTCGATGCAATTGAATTTGATAACGAACAATAACATGTTATTTTAAAAGGGATCCCAACGCAACTGAAGTCAAGTTGGAGTACGCTGAAGAACGTGGATTTATATTGCTAGCCAGCTGTTGTCATAGAATCAAATTAGAGAAAATTACGGATACTACGTGATAAGTGTTTTATAAAACAATGTATTCCTTACGTATTTTGCTATTACTTATATAAAAATGATACCAGAAAACGAAAGACTCGAAAAATGTTTTCTCTCAAAAAAAAAAAAAAATACTTAGTTAAGTGTGTAAAAATTGGGTACAAACAGTTAAAAAAAATGTTCCTGGAAAATAACCATTCACATTACCTCCCAGTGCTAATATTTAATCTAATGAAAGAATATCTAACTAAGTTATTAGCATTTGTTCGGGTCGACCTGCATAAATATATCGAAGTCACTACCGTTCTTATTTCATCCAGATAAGAAAAATAAAAAAATCAATAAAGACAACTTTATATATTATACATTAAAAATACATAGCTTGTAGCACGTGCAAAGGGGTTAATTAATTTAATTTTCCCGTGCGTGTCTTCATTTCAAATAATTTTACTGGCAAGTTGAATTTTTATGAAAATTTTGGTTGCCATCAACAATCCAAGTTGGCGTCTTTATTAATTAAACACGTTGATGTGGGGATGGCCACATCACACGGCGTATATTTCCTTGTGGTTAGGCATGAATAGTGCGTGGTTGCCATAACGACAAGAGCGCATGGGATAAACATGTGGGGTCAACATTCTCTCTCTCTCTCTCTCTCTCTTNCGTGGTTGCCATAACGACAAGAGCGCATGGGATAAACATGTGGGGTCAACATTCTCTCTCTCTCTCTCTCTCTCTTTGTTCGCCTCTCCGGCACACACACGCACTCAAGCAGCATGTGCACGGACATGATCGACTTCCGACGACTTTCGAAAATGTTGTTCATTGTAGAGGTCACATATTTAAATTAATATGTTTTAAATAGCGCGATTTGCTAAAGTTGATTCTCACCCAGCTGATTATAACTTTTTTTTTTTAGCAAAAATGTTTTTGCCTGTGCTTTTTTAAATTGGTATTTGAAACTGTCAAACACTCGCACCTTTAAAAAAATTTATATTATCNTGTTTTTGCCTGTGCTTTTTTAAATTGGTATTTGAAACTGTCAAACACTCGCACCTTTAAAAAAATTTATATTATCAACGACTCTTTTGTGTTGCATGGATCGTGGGTAAAGTATATATGTAACAACTTCTATGCCTATATGTAACATTGATTTTCATAAATGTCGTTATAAACGCACATTAAAGTAAAAATATTTTTCCGGTATATTATCGCCAATATGAGGCAAATTTTTAAACCTATGGTACATCTGTTATCATGAGATAATCTAAAAAAAATGGTCACCTTTTATTAATAAAAATGNAAATTTTTAAACCTATGGTACATCTGTTATCATGAGATAATCTAAAAAAAATGGTCACCTTTTATTAATAAAAATTAATTTCCACGCAAAAAAAAAAGTTTGAGTAAAGCATTTTTTTTGCAGTAGTACAAACATGCGTAAATTTAAAAAAGGAAAAAAATCCCTCTTGTATTTTAAAAGATTAGTAATTGAATTGGTTCAGAAAAATATACACTGATGTACATCAAAGTGACGATCATAGAACTGTACACAAATGTCACCCACCACTACGGATTTCTCTTCTCTGGAGAGTTGCTTTCGGCCTGCGACGACGGTACNAAATTTTTAAACCTATGGTACATCTGTTATCATGAGATAATCTAAAAAAAATGGTCACCTTTTATTAATAAAAATGAATTTCCACGCAAAAAAAAAGTTTGAGTAAAGTATTTTTTTTGCAGTAGTACAAACATGCGTAAATTTAAAAAAGGAAAAAAAATCCCTCTTGTATTTTAAAAGATTAGTAATTGAATTGGTTCAGAAAAATATACACTGATGTACATCAAAGTGACGATCATAGCGATGTTTCAAAGAAATAAACTGTACACAAATGTCACCCACCACTACGGATTTCTCTTCTCTGGAGAGTTGCTTTCGGCCTGCGACGACGGTACNAACTGTACACAAATGTCACCCACCACTACGGATTTCTCTTCTCTGGAGAGTTGCTTTCGGCCTGCGACGACGGTACGACGGGACGAAGTCTATCTTGACGTTGCTTGGGAAGATTTTGTCGACTGAGTTCCGAATTGCGTGTGGTGTGTGTAGGATTATGTAGGCCCTGTTTTGAGAATTTCGTTGTTTTAGGACTGCCTTGGTACAGGAAAACTAAGGTACCACGTTCATCCGCAAGTGGGTTCGCACTCCGTGATTACTGGGCAAAAAAGTATTAAAACAAATAGCGAATTTTAAATTTATATGTAAGGTAATATTTCCAATAATACCTCCGAAACTGAAATTATGACACGAAAATGAAGACTTTCTGCATGATAGTTGGAGCCGAGTCCAAACAGCGAGGTCTTGAACGCCGATGATGGTAAGGGCAGCGCCGGAATGCAAGGGCAGAGGAAACGGGAGGTTCCCAAGAAAACCCGCCGACCAGAGACGCCGTCCACCACGATATCCATGCGGGAAAATACGGTGGCGACCCCGCCGAGAAACGAACCCGGTTCCCGCCTTGGTGGGAGGTGAGTGCGCTAGTCACTGCCCCACCGCGGCTCCTTCCAGCTGTTGAGAAACACTGCCGTTCGTCAACTGTTGTCGTGCCGTTTTGTGAGGCACCCTAAGATGTAAAATAAATGAGGATAACGGAACGTAATTTACGGTTGGCGGGTAAAACCACCGAAACTGTTGTAATTCTCCCAAACGTGTCTTTGGTAACTGGGCAATGAGCCGTGAACGCCTAAACCACAGCATAAGGCTTTGGAGCCATGATTAATATGAAGACTTCCCTTATACGTAATATCAAGATATAATATGTCATTTAACAAAGCCGTGACATTTTAACAATTTCATATCTCACTAAGCTCCCCCGTTTTAGCTTATATCAAACCTACCTAATTGATTCTATATCTGGGTACGCTTCCCATCAATCATTTACTATGTTATTTAAAACCAAAATTTTCCAAAAACTCTGCACGTTAACAGGTTATAAATTAGAAAACCCGATTTACTGAGACCTGAATTCACCAACTTACTACGGTTGTTTGTACTGGGCAGTCATGATCATANATTAGAAAACCCGATTTACTGAGACCTGAATTCACCAACTTACTACGGTTGTTTGTACTGGGCAGTCATGATCATAAAAAAAAACCACGCGATATTTGATGGGAGTTCTCCAGAAAATAATCGTGAATTTTGTAAAGGAATAAGTGATTCCGTAGCAAATAGAGACTATGCTGGTTTTGTAATCATATTGTTGTTGATTGGAAGCTTTGCAGTTGCTCATTTTGTGGCACGAGTATACAGAAAACTCCGCGTGTGTTCGACGGCAGTCCTGCAAGTTCCACGCACAGAAACACATTAATTAACATCATGATAGAAAAATTGAAATACTAAATTCATGTCCCGCGCTTTGTACCTGTCAGAAACCGCTGACTGCCTTTCAACTGATTATCTAATTTGAAAGGGCTTCGCTTTCCAACACACTTAATATCTACAATGCACTTCCATGTTGATGTTAAAGTGTGTAGTTCAACTATGAATAATTGATTCGAAGATTATTCCTTGCCTAATANTAATCGTGAATTTTGTAAAGGAATAAGTGATTCCGTAGCAAATAGAGACTATGCTGGTTTTGTAATCATATTGTTATTAATTGGAAGCTTTGCAGTTGCTCATTTTGTGGCACGAGTATACAGAAAACTCCGCGTGTGTTCGACGGCAGTCCTGCAAGTTCCACGCACAGAAACACATTAATTAACATTATGATAGAAAAATTGAAATACTAAATTCATGTCCCGCGCTTTGTACCTGTCAGAAACCGCTGACTGCCTTTCAACTGATTATCTAATTTGAAAGGGCTTCGCTTTCCAACACACTTAATATCTACCATGCACTTCCATGTTGATGTTAAAGTGTGTAGTTCAACTATGAATAATTGATTCGAAGATTATTCCTTGCCTAATAATTTACGTTCGCTTTAAGACTATTAATAATTTGAACTTCTTAAATTTAATTACAATAAGAACAGAGTATTTATAGGCCACGTAGGTAATTATTTTACATTAAACGTTGCAGTTTGAATCCAAAACTTTGGTTTAGGTTTATTTACGTAAATATGATAAAACATTCGAAGTTTTTCAATAGGTCGGTAGAATGTACGCTAACTCCTCTCGTAACGTAAAACTGTTATCTAATTTCGAACATTGCAATCATTCTTTTCAATAAATAGAAACGTCCATACAAGTCACGATATTGCATCTTATACACGTATTTCCGATATTCAAACTCTCTAATTTAACGTGGCGTAGCGCTTGGGGTAGATGAAACGAAACTCGGATGTGATAACGTAACTCGCAGCGGCACTGAATTCATGGCGAACTGGAAACAGCTTACTTGAGCGCATGTGGCCCTTTATGCCGTTATCGCGATAGTAACAATTCAAACCTGCCATCCTTCCCAAGCCACACTTGTGAAGAGG
>NQII01004270.1:82424-110272 GCA_002778355.1 Clitarchus hookeri
GGGGGGGGGGGGGGGAGGAATAGCTAAACAAAACTGGCGAAACGGAATAACTCTCGGCGGACTGCGTTGCTGCGCCAGTAAAAACAAAAAATAAGATAAACACAAATGGAAAAAAGAACCTTGCAGCACTTATCTCGTGAAATATGACGGTGTTTCCACCGACCAAATTAAATTGAGGGTTTCCTCCGACCCGGAATTTCGCTACCCTCCTCGTCGCGTTGTTGATAAGCAGTCGCGTGGTAATCTAACCCTTATCGATTCGCGTTTTGTTTTAGCTTTTCGTCCACATCCTTCTTCCGCCACATCCCTTATCCGGGACACTCTTCAGATAAGGCAGCAGAGTGCAAAAAAAAAAAAGACTTCAAGAGAGAGAGAGAGAGAGAGCAGTTCGTGTGTTTATTCAGTCGCCTTTTTCTTTACTTACAGGATTTGTAGTACATTAGTAAATAAATTACGGTTTTCTTGGAAAAAAAGTACGGCGCGTTTCACGACGTTAATATAATTAACTTCCCTGGAGCATGATGTTAAGTATCGGTTAGTGAATTAAAACGTATCGTAGCACAAATGCATAAGGACCCCTCGCAAAACATTTCTGTTTTAACAGTCGATTTTCGTAGATTGTTATTTTGTTGGCGCGCTTGTTTTCGGTTCATTGGCTCTGGATTTTGAATGCAGTTTAAAACTTGGTTGTGCGAGTGCGTGCCGCTTTTGTTATAACTTAGAGTTAATCTATCTCGTAATCTGTCTCGTATTTAGGCGAAGTGCATACAAATGGAATCTTTAATATCATAGCTATTAAATTAATTTATTTCATAATTGCATATTAATTTAATTATATAAATTTTAAGTATTGTAAAAATTATTGTTGTATGCCATTTCTAGCATTTGTATCAGCTATGATGTGGTCAAATTTAAGTTGAAATTAGTTCATAAATTGCAATATTACACCGTAATGAGGGTCGTGGGCAAAAACCAATTTAAAATTTGAAAACNTTGAAATTAGTTCATAAATTGCAATATTACACCGTAATGAGGGTCGTGGGCAAAAACCAATTTAAAATTTGAAAACAATATTTAAATTAGTTCCTTATCATCGTGATTGCCTTTTACGAATTAGATCATGATCTGTGAAAATAAAAAACGATATTATAGAAGTATCCTGCAGTCATACCATCAGTGAGTTGATTTATTTGTTGCAAATGTACTAATGCAGTTTGTGATTAACAAAATCAGTTTGTGTCTCATTTGTTTGCAAAGAGTTTAACTAATACAAATTTATTAACTTTTGCTAAGAAATTTCTGTTAATCCTTGACACTGGCGTCTGATATTAACAGTTTGTCTTAAGGAAACATGTATTAATCGAGCTTTTTCATAACTTATTTAAAATTTTCGAGTGTTTTCACAATAAGACTTTTTGTTAACATCTCAACTTTTATTTTGATTATACAAAAATAATTTAATGATTCAAATATGTGTTTTTGAATTATATTTTGTGCTACTATATACTAGTATGAGAAGTATATGTGACATATCAATATATTATTTTACACAACGACTTTAATAATTGGTCTTTGCGTTTATTATGCATATTAGGAATACATGATATGTCTTTCAACATAACTAAGCGATGGAGTAAATGGCGTCAAATGGCTTTTAGAAAATATAACATGCTCAGTATGTTGGCAGAACAGCATTTGTCTCGTAAATTTGGTGATATGAGTTATTGGAATATTTTTATAGGTCTTAGTTCACATACTTGGTTATTAATGTCTAATAATATATTGTCACATAGTTCTTAATAGAGAAATTACCTGTTTGATGTTAATCATGGTATCAATGCAAAATAATGACATTATTTCGTTTAAGTAAGTAATTAACATGGGAAAAAAATTAATTTACATTACGTAAGATTGAAGTATTTTCTACAACACTTAAACAAAANCCTTTTACGAATTAGATCATGATCTGTGAAAATAAAAAACGATATTATAGAAGTATCCTGCAGTCATACCATCAGTGAGTTGATTTATTTGTTGCAAATGTACTAATGCAGTTTGTGATTAACAAAATCAGTTTGTGTCTCATTTGTTTGCAAAGAGTTTAACTAATACAAATTTATTAACTTTTGCTAAGAAATTTCTGTTAATCCTTGACACTGGCGTCTGATATTAACAGTTTGTCTTAAGGAAACATGTATTAATCGAGCTTTTTCATAACTTATTTAAAATTTTCGAGTGTTTTCACAATAAGACTTTTTGTTAACATCTCAACTTTTATTTTGATTATACAAAAATAATTTAATGATTCAAATATGTGTTTTTGAATTATATTTTGTGCTACTATATACTAGTATGAGAAGTATATGTGACATATCAATATATTATTTTACACAACGACTTTAATAATTGGTCTTTGCGTTTATTATGCATATTAGGAATACATGATATGTCTTTCAACATAACTAAGCGATGGAGTAAATGGCGTCAAATGGCTTTTAGAAAATATAACATGCTCAGTATGTTGGCAGAACAGCATTTGTCTCGTAAATTTGGTGATATGAGTTATTGGAATATTTTTATAGGTCTTAGTTCACATACTTGGTTATTAATGTCTAATAATATATTGTCACATAGTTCTTAATAGAGAAATTACCTGTTTGATGTTAATCATGGTATCAATGCAAAATAATGACATTATTTCGTTTAAGTAAGTAATTAACATGGGAAAAAAATTAATTTACATTACGTAAGATTGAAGTATTTTCTACAACACTTAAACAAAAAGTTGCGCTCTGAGGTCAGGAACTACTTTTCGGCCAAACAACTACAATAAAATCTCCTGAAATTTTGGAGCAGAAGGAATTCTTCTAAATTTCAATTTTTTCAGCTCCATTAGGTTTTCCAAAAGACTTATGCACTAGGGATTTATAAGCTCGAAATATACGTTGGTGAGATTAGTATTATTTTATTACTTATTAAATACTTTCTCTTTAAAAAATCTCTACGAGTGCCTTTGTGGTTTAGTGTTAAGCTTTGTTGCAGCTCAACTGAAGAATGNACTTTCTCTTTAAAAAATCTCTACGAGTGCCTTTGTGGTTTAGTGTTAAGCTTTGTTGCAGCTCAACTGAAGAATGTGGATTCGATCTTAAGCTTAGACCCTTGAAATCTTTCCAGTTATCAGTTCTGTTTCACCATAGACGCTCTGCTGTTTTCATCGTGGCGCTGAAAGCAGGGGTTCCCACCAGCTTTTATGCTTTCCATTTTTCATTGTAGACCATATAGAGAGACGTTACGTAATTGCAGTCTCTGCATTTATCTTGCTGCTTTTATTACTGCGTGTAAACATCCACATAAATTCACGAGTGTAATGTTAGTTACTTCGTTACGGGTGGCGATTTCGTAGAAGGGAAAAATTTTATAGTTCAGAGGATTTAAACTTGAAATATCAGTAAATAGTGTAATTGTGTCACTTAAAAGACTATTAATGTACTCGGATAGCTAACCGCGAGTTCTTTAAATACTTTTTTTAATCCAGAGAGAGAGTTGTAGGCGAATAAAGTAATTTTTGTAAATGTCCACATTTTACTTTGCGACCTCGGAATAACTATTTTAAAATTAATCACTCACCGTGTTTAGATTCTACAGAGCAGGAATGNTGGATGATTTTTACAAAAAAAAAAAAAAAAAAAACAATTAAGATTTTTTTAAGCGAAGGAAGTGCGTAGAAACACCGCGTTGAAAACGCGAACACTGAGTTACTGTAAACAAATGGGAGCTGCACTCCCATGCGGCTCGGCGTCACGAAGGGAAGGTGACTTCACAGGCGTCTTCACTGGCGACCACGTCAAGGAGTCTGGTGAACGCGACGGCCCTCGCAGCGTACTCCATTAAACCAGTCTTATTTACAAGTTACGTTATATTTTTGTACTGTTGATTCATGAGCCGAACAACTTCTGACACCTCTGAGGGTGGCACAGTCTGAGAATGATTTCCTGGTAGAGCTATGCTTGTGTACCGGCAATATATGAGATTGCATTTTCTATAGAGCAGATTTACATGGAAAAATAAACGTGGTTTGTATTGGAATTTCTAGGTTTTTCTCAAACAAATTTGAGGCATGGTACTAGTTTTGCTGGCACGTTCTGTCAACGTTATTCTGGTTCAATTTTTTTCAATAGGAATCTCAAATATATATGATAGCAATGTCTAACGAACGGCTTTCTATGAAAAAATATTGTTAGGAAATGTGTGGTTTTTGAACGAAAATAATATTTGGTAATATTTTGGAAAGAAAAACCTAAATGAAATGTCTCCCTGTCAGATATATAAAATAATAAATAATTTTACTTCTAATGCCTTGTGTTTAAGGTAATATCGTCACTTTTCTATATTATACCAGAGGAAAGTGGATTCAAATAATAATGAAAAAAAAGTGTACAAAAAAAAATTTCTACTTTTAATACAATATTTAGTTACAATATTTAGTGTTTATTAAATTTAATTTCCATGTAAATGTTTATTTCTCCATAACTTTTTATTGGCAGACATATTAGTATATAATTATTCATTTTATAATGTTTGTATGGTGTCAGAATACTGACTACAAAACTTTCTTATGCAGCTAAAAATAAATTAAAGCAGAAGCTGAAAAACACCACACAGTGTCATTCATTGTACTGATGAAGACAAATCTCCTGATGACCTTGAATTACGGGAGACACTGCAAAGAGCCGGGAAACTGCGGAAACAGCAAGACATCCTTGAAAAATGCACAAAGGCGATACATTAAGTCGTTCCAGACTACGTTATTACCACGGGAAATGGAAGAGCCGATCCGATGTACTATGAGGAGAGAAATTAAAGAGTTCATACGACCTGAAAATGGAAAGGAGATATATAAGAAATGGCGATTATGAATCATGATCGGGTACCACACACAGGTCTGTTAGTCTTAAACCCAGCAGCATTACTATTAAAGCAACTGTCTGGAGAAAATAATGTTAATTCTGCTTGGAAAACAGTAGGTATTCGAGAGGGGCAAGGACAAAGATACACCTAACACAGACGCATCTACAAAAAGTAGATGAAACATAGCTAAAAAATTTAACTGTCTAAAGGAGATACTACATTTTACCACAATAAATGTTTGCTGCAAAATGACTCTACCACAGGTCCTGTTACAGAATATATGGCTAGAACCCTGAGAATTGTACCTCGGAAATGGATGAGAAAGATTTCGGTCATTACCTACTGTTCTGAATAGTATCATATATGAAGATAAAAAGACCTGTGAAGTAGAGATGAAGGTGCATTAAAAATTTTTAAAACTTAACAGAAATGAAAATGGTTTTGAGATATTTGAATTGGCACAACTCGCTAATCGTTTTGAAGGACGGGTATACGATTTAGTGATAAAAGTGGCAAAGCCATCAACAAGAAAACATATTAGAAGAAAAAACACTAACTAATTTAAAAGTGCAGTTCATATGGTTCCAATATCAAGCAAGAGAGTGGATACTAGATATATGGTTTATTTGTCCAGTAATGAACTAGTAATTGAGAACTACTAATTAAAAAAAGAACTTCGAGGTTACTCGGACAGAACGTGTCAAGAAGTCTGCTGTGAAAATTATCAATGTCGTTTGAACAGAACTGAAACAAGATATTTGGCCACCAAACCGTAATTAACTTGAGAATGTGCAAATTTGTACTCTATTTAATTTACTACTTCAAGATTTCTTAATAGGAGAAAATTAAGAAGGTAGTAAATTCATGCAATTGATGATTACTTCTTCTGCGTAAAATCTAATATATATTAAATTAGTACAGGGAGATACGATCCACCCACCCTAAAATGCATAATTTACTTGAATCAGCAGTGAAAACTATATCAGGCAATGTTGAACTAATTAAAGTTCTGAATCGACTTGGACATGGCGTATCCTATACACCACGACAGGAGGTCGATACCTTACTATGACTTCAGAAGTTTGCTGTAATGGCTGCAGGTGCAGTTGCCCTTCTTAAAATTGTCATGCTATGCGTAGATACTGTTCTAAACTAAGATTATACTGATCATTTGTAGAGAAGGTTAACTTGATCAATTACCTCATAACGTACCAATGGTATTGCAGTCCAACCAGTTACAGAACGGTAATCACACCCATCCAAATAACATGTTCAAATCCTACTAATATTATAAATGCGAAAGTCTGTGTGTATGTTTGTTACCACTCAGCTCCATAACGGCTGAACGGATTTTGTTGAAATTTGGTATGCAGTTACTTTAGGTCCTGAAATATGACATAGGATACTTTTCATCACCGGAAATTGTACGGTTCCTGTGGAATAACAACAAAACCTACTTCTGCAGCAGCTGGGAACGTGACCGAAATATGTTTTTCCTCTGGTTTCAGAGTTTATAAGGCCGCCGAAGGACCTCTGAAATGGCTTAACGACTGCTATCGATCGATAATGACAGTAATCGAATATTTAACGTGCCCTTCAAAGCCCGGAAGAGCTCAGATTTTGTGCTACTAAACAATCGCCCATACAAATGTGTGCCGCTGGGAACGTTGCTTGACTTTGGTGATCTATTAAGATCCCTCAGCCAAGCGCAAGAAGTAGTACCTAGGTACACTTATTTCTTAAGTTGAAACGTGATGAAACTCACGTTTTGATTTTCATACATCGACGCTGGAAAGCGGAAATGTAGTAACTACGCGATAGTTGCACAGATACACTCCAAAAACAATACCGTACTTCTTGGCTATCAGGTAAAAAATATTTACTTCCTTTTGGGTTGCCGAAATCATTTAAAAACCTAGGCCAACATAGCATAATTTTATAATTCTGTTTTCACATATATTAATTGTCTTTTCCCAATTTATTTATTAGTGTATCACTGTAAAACTCAATTGTACCCGGGCGAAGCCGGACCGGTTCACTAGTTGTTAATAAAGATAAAATAAAAACCATAAAAAAGACCCAAAAGCCCTTACCATTTTACAAGGCTTGGGAGAAAAAACGGCCAGCTAAACATGTTATTTAAGAAAGTAACTATGTATCCATATTGGAAAAAGTACGAAAGAAAGTTTTATTGTACATAAGATCTCGATTATGTAACCTGCATGATCGGCAGTTGTGCGGTTAAATCGACAGTATAAAATGTTTGCATTCATGACAATCAGTATCTTTAGTTCTCGAGGGTCGTTGCTGCAACAGAGCAATACGCATTGTGATTACACAATCTCGCATACGATGCATCTATGCGTTTAGTATGGGTGTGTTCCAAATCCTTCAGGAAATCATATCTTAATGGTTTGCACATTGCTGCAGACGTTTATGCACAGATAACGCGTATAAAAACTTAGAGTATTATAGTACATGTAGCTCGACGATGGCACAAGTTACAATTTGAATTGTACCCAACATTTTACCTTCCAAATCACCTAACAACAAAGAAAACTCATGCCTAATTGGCCAAACAGAAAGCTGTTAATGGGGTAATTTTCGAAAAGAAGAGGGAGAATATAACAATCAATATATATTAAAATACTCGACATGTAATTAGTTTTAAGTATATTATATATATGAACGTAATCTGATTACTGTACGCTACAAGCCATTGTGATATTTTATCTCTAATCCCTTTGAGAGTAATTGGTCATGGATAACTTTCCTGAACTGAATTTGAGAGATTGTATGTTCCCTCGTGACAGATAGTGCTAAGAGAAATAAGATACTACGTAATATCTATTTCAGTAAAACTCCTAACATTAATGTATATTTGATCGAACTACAGTTTGACTGGTAGATTTTACTTAAGAGTATACGGGCAATGTTTTTGCACAAAGACGTATAAAAATCGAAATTTGTGTCTTTTTGTGAAGTACAAATAAAATAAACGATTCATTTACATTAAATTTAACACGTTTTACTGAAAAGCAGCCATGTCCATATATATTTTAAGGCGTGCTAAGCTATTTCTGTTTTACAAATGTAATACACTGATAGAAGTCAAAATCAACCAAAAATTTGCTTCTCTCAAATCATTTTTACAAATTACAAAGACATTTCTTAGCATGGTTTAAAAAATTTCTTGAACTATCCCATGACCTCTACTTTTGAAATTAATAATGTCATAGTTAGTTTTTTATTATTTGCACCTCCAAATACAATAGAATTGTAATCTCGACATGCCATCAGACAAAAATAATGCGGTGTCAATTAAATTTAATTGCGAGAAAACAGTACATGTAAATAGTGTCTACAGGTTGAACCGTGTTTCATAGAAACCTTATAAGATAATGAATATCTTGGCTGCCAAAACCCTTAATGTTTGGTAATATCGACGCGTATTCATTAAATAAATTTCGTTGTAGTGCATCCACGGTTACTTTCAAACATTCAGAAGCACTGTTGAAGTTCTACCACCAGGCTATTTCTATGCCTCATGCAGATCAACCTTAACATATTCAAAACAATAAATTACATCAAACGGACAGCGCACCGTATTCGCGCGCACTCGGTGTAATAATGTTTTGAATAAGAACTACTTCTTAGTAGGCATTACCAACACACATGTTTTGTCCCTGAATACATTCACATTAATTAAAATATAAAAATTCATAAATTAAATGTAAGGAAATATACCATTCAACAACAGTAAAGTTAATTTTATGTTAACAAAAATATAAAATGCCTCTGATACATGGTACATTTAGGAAAACAACCTAACGCTTCATACATCCAGTGATGTTTCAAAGGTGTTGTTCGAAACGTGAGAAGAAATCGTGAATGTACTATAGTTTCTGAGATTAGACGTATGTTTTCCTCGAGCCCTTTACGGCCTGCACGCCAGCCGACCGTGAAATAAAAGAGCTACCTTTGCCCCAGCAGCGGTGAGTGACCTTTGTATTGTTGGTTGCAGTCGGCCAAAGCCGCAAGCAGTGACCTTCTGCGTGCGTTTGCAATTGTAGCTCCCGCCTGCCCGGAGCTGTTTCGCGCGCTTCGGGCCGAGAGGCGCAGGAGACATAAGGGCGACGCCGCCTCGCGCTTCAAGTGCGCTGTCGCCGCTAAGCGCGAGGTTCCGAACTGACGTGGAGTGTTCTCGTCGCACTGCGAGTACCTACGGGACTTTTAAGCGGCGACCCTGTTGTTTCATTGGTGGGGTCTGTAGGAAGGTTCAGCGCAGGGTCCTTGATTAGTTTTGTGTTTATCTGACGCGTGTATTTTGAGACGCAACGCTTTTGAAAAGCAGTTTTTAGCCATCGTGTGAAGTGTGTGTTCTTTTCCGTAGATCGGCGGGTGGGACGCACGTTTAGTAGTTTCGCAGGAAACGTGAGTATCTAGCATACTGTAACGCGGCCCAAGCTCCCGTTGTGCGGGAACCTTAAGGTTTAAGTCAAGTGGGACGTAGTGTGTATCTCTGTCGCCCTGAGCGCACTGCCAACTGATTTGCAAATACTTCCAAACCATCCGCTAGATGGCACCACAGTCGTATCCCCCTCGCCCCGCTTATTCGTAGATAGCTTGTCTTCCATTCAAAGAACCACGGAGTCTCAGTGAGCAGGCCAGGTCTACCGCCCGCCTCTTTAATCACAAAGGGAGGTTGGCTCGCCGGGTTTGAGTAACGGTACATTGAGTGGTAAGCGCTGATAATATGTATTGTAAATTATTTTCATAAACATAACTTTTGGCACACCTATAATATGTTATGCGAATATTTTCTCAGATACAAGCATAGAAAAAACGGTTAATTTGATTAGATGAAGGTTTTTTTTTTTAATAAAACTAACTTTGTAATTCATTCAGAGAAGAAAAACGCACATTCTTAAGTAAAATTGAAATTTTACTACTGTCACGTATTTTACACTGAAAAAATTATAAACACTTACTTTTCATATGAATCTCAAGCCATATTTTTCTAACGATTTTGGAAATCTTACAGTATTTTTAAAAGTTTTCTGCATTTTCTGTGTTGATGGTTGCATCACTATAAGGAGATCCACTTTACTTCTACCTTAGCAAGTGCGCCGAACCACCGGGCGGATATTGCCGACATGCTCTCCTCCAAGTTGTCCACGCATATTTCAACTGCGTTAGGGGCAGCTAAGTAACTTTATTGTACGTTTACAAGACCTGTGGTGGGCCCCTTTCTCCAAAGGCGTGCGTACAAATATATACATATATATATACTTCATCTCTTGTAACGTTTGCTCTAATCATGCAGTCGTGTTAACACTAGCATTGGCTGCGAACGCTTCTCAATTACCCCAGATAAACGAGTATTTCATGCTTTAAGAAAGTTAAATTTTCAAGACCTGTTTTCGCGCACGCGGAATGCACTTCATTTAATTTTTATTAAAGTCATTTTTCCAGCTCTCACNATTTTCAAGACCTGTTTTCGCGCACGCGGAATGCACTTCATTTAATTTTTATTAAAGTCATTTTTCCAGCTCTCACGTGTGATGGAATGGCGTGCACACTAATATTTACCACACGTTTAACAGAAAGATGCGATTTAAGCGTTATAGTTTGTACATCCGTGCAGCTATCACCCAACGGATATACGAAATTGATCTCCAATTAATTCGATTCCCGTTGCTTCAACAACCCAGTCGCACGGGTTTTGTAAATCAGTGTCCTGGCAAAAAAAAAAAAAAAACCGATATCGAGATTGAAATCCGCAGATAGGCCTATTCGCTCAAGTGAAGTTCAGTTCCGTTCAGCGAAGTGCGTCGTCCTCCACACTTTTTTAATTTCCGCTTTAAGTAAAAGCCAGGTGGCATAAAGGTTGATACACGCCACTTTTAAAGCCTCACCCTACCCCTCAGTAGACAGGCGAAACTATGACCAGTGTTGTACAGCTCCAGAAGTTGGCACCAATGCAATCCTATTGGCTGCTGCTGGCACACTATTCTATAATTCGCTGTTCATTGCGCCATGCATCTACTGAAAACCTTTACATTGGTTCCAAAGTGTCAGGAATTGTAAAGAATATGCAAGTTCTTCTCCTGCCAAGAATTTTTTATTTTGCAATGCCCGAAAAGAAAAATTAATTTCTACGTAAATAGATTAATTACCTTAGGAAAGACAACTTAATGCGTTTCATTGCAATTCTAAAGACTAACTATAACTAATATTTTTATTCATTTTTACAATAGCGTGAAAAGACCGAATAACAATTACGTCGTGTGAACATGTGAAATTTGAAAGCTATGTTCTATGTCGCATTGAACGAAGAAAGTGGAATCAAAACGCACAAAGAAAAAATAAAAAAAAAATAAAAAAATGCTGATGTTAGCTGTTTTGAACGTTATGAATATAAGTGTACTCCTCACTGCAATTATTTTTGAAGGAAATAATAGATCCCAGTTCTAGAAAAGTTATTTGCATAATATGTGTACGTTAAAACTGACGTCGTCTTCGAGCATTCCCAACAAAAATATTTTGGACAGCGTCAAAGATTATTTTGAAAGTGTTTTATTGTGGTAGCTCTGTATTAGAAATATTGATTACAGTTTCCTATCGATACTGGAAAAACCCTGATANAAAGTGTTTTATTGTGGTAGCTCTGTATTAGAAATATTGATTACAGTTTCCTATCGATACTGGAAAAACCCTGATCTTGTGTGCGTCTTAACAAAAATAATGAACCAAAGAAACGTAGCAGTGTCTTACAAAAATATGGCTGTCAAGCGCACAACCAAAACAAAAATGCCTATGCGAACTACATAAAGAGTGCCATGTAAATTGGTCAAGAGCATGCNATGCCTATGCGAACTACATAAAGAGTGCCATGTAAATTGGTCAAGAGCATGCTGAAAGGTCAAATTGAATTGAAATGAGTTCCTTTTTAGCATCCTCTGCAAAATATAGTAGTTTTTATAATAATGTATAACTGGGACACGTCGGTTTAAAGTCTATATTCTTGGGGGAGAGGGCCGGGGGAAACTGACTAAATTACAACTGTTATTACGGGCAATTCCAGCTACCCCACTAGACTACGCTCAGTGCACACTGACCGAGTGTATCGTCTTCCAGGTTGTGCGCTTCCACACCTAGAATATTTACGGAAGTTGAATCGCCTGGTCGTGCCTATACTGGCACAGTAGGAGTGTTCGGCGGGTTGCTTCACTCTATTGTTGCTGGCGCTTCGTCCTCTCTTATTAACGAAGAATTATTTAATNGGCAATTCCAGCTGCCCCACTAGACTACGCTCAGTGCACACTGACCGAGTGTATCGTCTTCCAGGTTGTGCGCTTGTACACCTAGAATATTTACGGAAGTTGAATCGCCTGGTCGTGCCTATACTGGCACAGCAGGAGTGTTCGGCGGGTTGCTTCACTCTATTGTTGCTGGCGCTTCGTCCTCTCTTATTAACGAAGAATTATTTAATNAGGAGTGTTCGGCGGGTTGCTTCACTCTATTGTTGCTGGCGCTTCGTCCTCTCTTATTAACGAAGAATTATTTAATATACTCATGTGTGGGAAAAAGGTTGCTATAAACGGTTCACGATAAAGAGAGCACTCTTGAAATTAACCCTTGGAAAAAATAATAACTGTCTGTAATGACATAAATTTTTAAGTAAGAATTGAACCTCAGTACTCACGGTAAAGTTGTAAGCGAATTATGAATAGTTCCAGGTTTTAACGTCTCACTATACAGAAAAATTAAACTTCAACGGAACCTGAAATTCATCAATATCTTTTTGTTTTGTGCACATAAGAAAAAATAGCTTAATAACAACACATTTGTATTTCTAACCAATTCACACCAACACTTGCCCGACGCATCGTTTCAGTTATAGGGTCCTTGTTTTATTGACTCTTTTCTCACTTCTTTTCAATTCCTGTATTCAAGTTCTGTGAGTTAGATGAATTTATGCGGCAGTAGAATGATTATGAGTCGGGCGCAAGGTGATGGGGTTCGGAGCCGTAGCCAACATCACGCTCTGCCATTCCGGTCACCCAACAGTCATCTTGGATCTCGCTGACCTTGATGTTGACCCGTAACCTTGATATTGACCCACTGCCTAGGACTTTGAATAAACTTGAACCCAAAAATTTCTAAAAAAAAAAAAAAAAAAAAAAAAAAAAAAAATTTTATAAAAATTTAAAATAGTATTCTAAAGGAGTATTAAAAAAAATTAGAAAAATATTTTTATTATAAATTTAATAAAAAAAATTCTGGAGGTTTATGCTCCGCTGCCCTTGCCTATTTTTTTGTTATTTAATCGGTCAATTACTCGCGTTCGTTAATTTGTCAGCCATACTCATTCCGCCGTATGAAAACATCTTAGTTTTTTTTCGTAAGTCTGTTTTATTTTCAAGACTTTGGTGGCGCTAGTGCATTATTTATCGATTCTCTACCAGGCGAGTTGCCGATTCAGCCGCCAAGGAAAGACGTCAACACTATTTTTCTATAAGCATAGCAAAATGTGTAATTTTTATCCTATTTAAAAAATAATTTTTTCCAATTTTCAGTATACCTACATGCATGATGTGGAACTTTGACTAAATGCATAAATTAATAAAAAATAACNATTTTTTCCAATTTTCAGTATACCTACATGCATGATGTGGAACTTTGACTAAATGCATAAATTAATAAAAAATAACATTTTGTGTTAAAAATTTATAGTTGTTCATATTTTAAAGTTATTTTTATTTAATTATATAATCGTACATATAGCACAATTATATTTTATAAAAATACTTTTTAATGAAATTTATTTTATTTCTGTGCTTTCTAAAATTTAGTTATATTCTGGCAAATTAGATTAACATGGAAAAAAAAAGTTTTGTCCCACGTATTTTTTTATTCAATTAAATCAATACATTTGCTAATNAAATTAGATTAACATGGAAAAAAAAAGTTTTGTCCCACGTATTTTTTTATTCAATTAAATCAATACATTTGCTAATGCCCTCAAAAAATTACACTATTCATCGATATATATGCATTTCAATATATGCAACTTTTTGGTAGGAATAATGTATTTTATGCATCTCGCTATTCGCACTTGTGTTGTCCTTGTGCGAAAATATCGTGACATTTATTAAACCGACACATTGTGCAGGGCGAGTTATGTAGGTAACTACACTTTTGAGGGCATGTGCCGAAGCAACAAGAGACCTGCTTGCAGCAAACCTGCTACCGAGGTACTGACGAGGAATGCACTTCGCCTTTAAGGGTCTTTGCATGTGTAAGTAAATGATCGCTACGGCTGAACTGCACACCGCACCTGTCACATAAATATGACATGCGACAGCTTGCGCAGTTTCCAGATTACCGTGGGCTTGCTAAGTAAATTGTACAAAATTACCCAAGGTAGGTGATAATGAACGCGTTTCGCCGCCTGAAAACAGGTTGTGCAGAGCTTAAACTGGAGTTCGCTGCTAGACAAGCCAATAATAGTTTAATGCTAGCTGTTTGCGAGGCGAGGTCAAAAGCTGGCGAGGTGGAGCCTAGATGAGAGATAGCAGCTAACCAGAATAGGTTTGTAACTTCACATACTAAATAAGGCTTATCCAAACATTGAAGTGTATGATTTATTCCCTTAAGGTTTGTAACTTCACATACTAAATAAGGGAATGCTCTGACGTCATACCTGCGTGTTGAGTGAACTTGAGTTCAAGGACATTTAGCTACTTCCCACGTTGAAGCTTTGATGGAAGTACTTAATAAGGGGTTATGAGCAGATTGAATACCATAGNGGGAATAGGTTTGTAACTTCACATACTAAATAAGGGAATAGGTTTGTAACTTCACATACTAAATAAGGGAATGCTTTGACGTCATAGCCGCGTGTTGAGTGAACTTTAGTTCGAGAACATTTAGCTACTTCCCACGTTGAAGCTTTGATGGAAGTACTTAATAAGGGGTTATGAGCAGATTGAATACCATAGNACATTTAGCTACTTCCCACGTTGAAGCTTTGATGGAAGTACTTAATAAGGGGTTATGAGCAGATTGAATACCATAGATGACGAATTAGAGCTGTGTTTCAAACAGACTGATGCTGTAATTTTTCATTATTTGCTAAAGTTTCCTAGTATAAGTCAGTAAACAAGAATACAATATGAAAATCTGGTCCTGATCCGGGAGTAGTGTTAGTCGTTTCTAAGAGTCGTTGATTAATCTGAGGATAAAGCATGAGTTAATTATTCATTTAGTGCAGCAAGAGGTTTAACTTTTCTAAGAGCGAGTGAAATTTTGTTATTCCATGATTAGGTCAGTGTCTATAAGTACAGTTCCCTAGACTCCAGAGGTCCTGAGTACAGGAAATAGTTGAACACTACAGGGCTAGAACCACGATAACTGCTACTCGAGTACGTAACTCGCTAAACTTTACTTTCTTTGAATAAAAATAACTGCATCAGAAATCGACTATATTATTACTTCCTTCAAAATCATAATTTGAAAATGTAGTCAGAGAAATACATATAATCATATTGCATTGGTAGCAATGTGTCTCAAATTTTACTAAACAATAACGATTTACTTCATTGTAAGTCTCCTTTGTGAATCAATAATTAGTGATGGCCGTACTTGTTCCATGTGATTATTAGCTTCATGCATCGTATGAGAGCGCCACAAATGTAAAAATAAAAATAAAATTCTAAGGTTGTACAAAGTACTCACATGGACCTTGCTATTGGCCGTAAAAGGTACAACCGTTACTGTCATTTAGCGGATTGGCGCGTTTTAAAACTGAATCTGAAGTACTCCNTATTGGCCGTAAAAGGTACAACCGTTACTGTCATTTAGCGGATTGGCGCGTTTTAAAACTGAATCTGAAGTACTCCTCTTGAGAAAAAGTGATTCCTGCTGCAACAGTGTGTTTGGGAAGCAGGCATGCAAGTTTCTGCCCGATGAGAAGCATTTTACTAAATAAATGGAATTGTATTTAATTTATCGAGTTTTCCGTTCTCCTTTTAAACTCCAAACACTCGAGTACATATCCAGCTTAGCTCATAGCATGTAAAGGGAGAATATTTGTAAAGCAATAAAATTTTCAACTCCTGTGACGATAACAGCTAGGAATTGTATGTAAATTAGTTTAGTTACAGGGTGCCGCTTGATTAGAGGATTATGTTTATCAGCAGCCATTATGGGATGAATGGAGTTCGTCTGTGTATTTCTTGGCAACAGCTTTTAACTCCACCTCGAGAGGCCTATATACTTTAATTGTAGTTGACTTAGTTTTCATTCAAGAGACACCAGACCGTATTACCTTCATAAAATGCGTGGTTGTATTTTGTCTTCCGAGTTTTCGCTTAACAACATGAGGTCATCGTTGTTTATATATTCGATTACTTACAATGATTTTGCCCCGTTACATTTGTGTTGACTGAGTTAAGTTATTCTGCGGGATACTCAACGTGCTGCTTTCATACCTGTTGGCAACAACTAACTTTGGTTTCTTTACTACGTATTAAAATTTTTGTTCGTGTTTGCGTTGTTTTGCCTGGTTGTCAGTTTTGTGAGGAATGCACAGCAAAACTCTGGGATGACGTCTGTTAGAAACAACAGTTTATTCGATCACTCCACGTGCGTTCGACGGCATGTGCTGGCGAGAGCAGTACGTGCAGCGAAGAGAAGCAGTTTTTTTTTCTGGTGGGTGGCATAAACGGTAGACAAGTACTGAAGACACCCACCGCGCGATCTGCCGAAAGCAGCCGAGTGCGCTTTCACAAAGCAAATGCTTACAAAGGGACGTCAAGTGCAGAGAGTTCAGCCAAGGATGGCAGCAGCTTCTCGGAAGGACAGGACTGGCAACATCTTAGCCGTCTTTCCAGCCGTTTCGACGTGTATCAGCGGGAAGGGGTTTTCCAAACTGACGGCACATTTTCTGATACTCCTTAACTATAGTCTCAGTTGAAGAACCCCCGAGGCAGTGGCGTAACGACAAAGGGCCAGGGTTTACTATGCACTTACTTAAATTTAGTAAAGCGTGCCAGAGTTTGATTAAATAGGCGCGCTGGTCTCTTTTTTTTCACCGACATGCGTTGACACATTTTATAAAGCGATTAAAGAATTGTTATAAACTGTTTCTAATGCCTATATGGGACTACGCCTTCGCGTATGGGATGTAAGACTTTCCTCTCACTTTTATGCAGCATTTAATTTAGGCTTCGATTGCACAAAAATTACACTGATAAGAGAAACAAACCTGTATTTTACCCGATGCCAGGGCCTGCTGACACACACAGACAACGAAACAATAACTCTAGAGAAAGCTCAAGACTTTGAAACCACCAACTAATGAATCACACCAGCTCGGAAATTTGATAGACCTCATGTAAACAACCGACTGGTTACTTTATTTAAATGAAATCATTTCTTCAAATATTCTGTCAATATGCCCCAGCCAGTTAAAATGTACAAATAAGCTTATAATTACAGCCGTTTTGCAGACACTTATAATTGTGTACAGCGTTATGAAACGCCATACTTTAAAATCTTGGGGAGAAATTAGGGTATAACTAAAATTCGTAAGGCAAAAGCTATTCAAAATGTTTGAAAAATCTTTAAAGATACCAGTGTTACAGCGTATAGAAATAAGTGACGAAGAGGTTTACAAAAAGGATATTTTATTTACATTGAGTTACTTAATATCAACGTGTGCTTTTTCACCATCATCTCCACGCCTAATAATTCCATGTACATACACATGCAAGTGTCTTTGAGAATAACCGTTGTGTTAATGAAATTCTTCTCAGTTCATTGAAATAAAGTTCCACAATACTTGTCATATGTTACCCATATTTGCAGTTTTCCTGACAAAAGTATTATTAATCTACGCATTAAAAAAAATACCTCCACATTACTAAGCCCAGCTGAAACATTTTAATGCACGTGTCGCGTAATAAAAATATGCATGGGGCGTAATGCGTTTTAAATAGTACCACACGGATCAGAGGATGAGATGCATCTTGCAATTCGGCCACACCACTTAACGTCGGCCACATCGAGTACACGTGACCTTGAAATTGACCTCAGATGACATTTACATTACCTACCTTCCTAGTAGAATTAAATTTTTCGACAATGATGACAGGTACATATTTTTTTCTAGTCCAACATCCCGAACTGACCTTATTCGGCAAAACTTCAAATCACGCATCATATAAAATTACGCGTAATTCCTTTACATTTTGTAACGAAAACCTTTTAAACATAACGTCTAAATAATTTAGAAAATAAAATATTTTAAAGGCTTTTAGGTAGTGTTCATCATTTTAGTCACTCTTTGAGTCGCTTGTCGATTTACCTACTCAATGTTTCGACTCCCAACGAGGACATCCGCTCGCCCACGTTATTGCTCCTTAGCGGCTGGATTTTTCGTAGGTACTCAACGCGAGGATACCTTGGCCAGTAGGCAACTGACTCGCAACTAGCCAACCACTAAATTTATCGACAGCATTTATTCCTCTCTTCAGTGCCTCTTTTCGTAGTTTTATCACTCTTCATTTTCCCTGCTCCTGCGATATTTTTTCTACCCCGTCCCCATCTCACGTATGTAGCGCCTCTCGTCAGCCAGCAACTGGTAACCATGATACCTGGTGTCCTTCATATTTCCCTTCATATGCGAGAAAGCTGAAAAGCTGTGGAAATTATCAAAATATCTATCTAACATTATTAAGGTGTGTGGTAACCAGCTAGTCGTAGGTCACCCATGGTTTATCATGAGAGTACCACAGTCGTCAAACCGACTTACATCAGCAGTTTAGCCCCATACCTATTTAAGTTACAAAAGCCCACTTGTACATCAGTGATTGGTAATCATGCCGTGTGGTGACCTTGAATTTGAGGTGNTATTGGCCGTAAAAGGTACAACCGTTACTGTCATTTAGCGGATTGGCGCGTTTTAAAACTGAATCTGAAGTACTCATCTTGAGAAAAAGTGATTCCTGCTGCAACAGTGTGTTTGGGAAGCAGGCATGCAAGTTTCTGCCCGATGAGAAGCATTTTACTAAATAAATGGAATTGTATTTAATTTATCGAGTTTTCCGTTCTCCTTTTAAACTCCAAGCACTCGAGTACATATCCAGCTTAGCTCATAGCATGTAAAGGGAGCATATTTGTAAAGCAAGAAAATTTTCAACTCCTGTGACGATAACAGCTAGGAATTGTATGTAAATTAGTTTAGTTACAGGGTGCCGCTTGATTAGAGGATTATGTTTATCAGCAGCCATTATGGGATGAATGTAGTTTGTCTGTGTATTTCTTGGCAACAGCTTTTAACTCCACCTCGAGAGGCCTATATACTTTAATTGTAGTTGACTTAGTTTTCATTCAAGAGACACCAGACCGTATTACCTTCATAAAATGCGTAGTTGTATTTTGTCTTCCGAGTTTTCGCTTAACAACATGAGGTCATCGTTGTTTATATATTCGATTACTTACAATGANGTTGTATTTTGTCTTCCGAGTTTTCGCTTAACAACATGAGGTCATCGTTGTTTATATATTCGATTACTTACAATGATTTTGCCCCGTTACATTTGTGTTGACTGAGTTAAGTTATTCTGCGGGATACTCAACGTGCTGCTTTCATACCTGTTGGCAACAACTANTACATTTGTGTTGACTGAGTTAAGTTATTCTGCGGGATACTCAACGTGCTGCTTTCATACCTGTTGGCAACAACTATATCTGGTTTCTTTACTAAGTATTAAAATTTTTGTTCGTGTTTACGTTGTTTTGCCTGGTTGTCGGCTTTGTGAGGAATGAACAGCAAAACTCTGGGGTGACGTCTGTTAGAAACAACAGTTTATTCGATCACTCCACGTGCGTTCGACGGCATGTGCTGGCGAGAGCAGTACGTGCAGCGAAGAGAAGCAGTTTTTTTTTCTGGTGGGTGGCATAAACGGTAGACAAGTACTGAAGACACCCACCGCGCGATCTGCCGAAAGCAGCCGAGTGCGCTTTCACAAAGCAAATGCTTACAAAGGGACGTCAAGTGCAGAGAGTTCAGCCAAGGATGGCAGCAGCTTCTCGGAAGGACAGGACTGGCAACATCTTAGCCGTCTTTCCAGCCGTTTCGACGTGTATCAGCGGGAAGGGGTTTTCCAAACTGACGGCACATTTTCTGATACTCCTTAACTATAGTCTCAGTTGAAGAACCCCCGAGGCAGTGGCGTAACGACAAAGGGCCAGGGTTTACTATGCACTTACTTCAATTTAGTAAAGCGTGCCAGAGTTTGATTAAATAGGCGCGCTGGTCTCTTTTTGTTCACCGAGATGCGTTGACACATTTTATACAGCGATTAAAGAATTGTTATAAACGGTTTCTAATGCCTATATGGGACTACGCCTTCGCGTATGGGATGTAATACTTTCCTCTCACTTTTATGCAGCATTTAATTTAGGCTTCGATTGCACAAAAATTACACTGATAAGAGAAACAAACCTGTATTTTACCCGATGCCAGGGCCTGCTGACACACACTGACAACGAAACAATAACTCTAGAGAAAGCTCAAGACTTTGAAACCACCAACTAATGAATCACACCAGCTCGGAAATTTGATAGACCTCATGTAAACAACCGACTGGTTACTTTATTTAAATGAAATCATTTCTTCAAATATTCTGTCAATATGCCCCAACCAGTTAAAATGTACAAATAAGCTTATAATTACAGCCGTTTTGCAGACACTTATAATTGTGTACAGCGTTATGAAACGCCATACTTTAAAATCTTGGGGAGAAATTAGGGTATAACT
Organism: Clitarchus hookeri; assembly: GCA_002778355.1. NCBI lineage: Eukaryota > Metazoa > Arthropoda > Insecta > Phasmatodea > Phasmatidae > Clitarchus > Clitarchus hookeri. The sequence continues at coordinate 103,165 of NQII01004270.1, forward strand.
AAAATTCGTAAGGCAAAAGCTATTCAAAATGTTTGAAAAATCTTTAAAGATACCAGTGTTACAGCGTTTAGAAATAAGTGACGAAGAGGTTTACAAAAAGGATATTTTATTTACATTGAGTTACTTAATATCAACGTGTGCTTTTTCACCATCATCTCCACGCCTAATAATTCCATGTACATACACATGCAAGTGTCTTTGAGAATAACCGTTGTGTTAATGAAATTCTTCTCAGTTCATTGAAATAAAGTTCCACAATACTTGTCATATGTTACCCATATTTGCAGTTTTCCTGACAAAAGTATTATTAATCTACGCATTAAAAAAAATACCTCCACATTACTAAGCCCTCCTGAAACATTTTAATGCACGTGTCGCGTAATAAAAATATGCATGGGGCGTAATGCGTTTTAAATAGTACCACACGGATCAGAGGATGAGATGCATCTTGCAATTCGGCCACACCACTTAACGTCGGCCACATCGAGTACACGTGACCTTGAAATTGACCTCAGATGACATTTACCTTACCTACCTTCCTAGTAGAATTAAATTTTTCGACAATGATGACAGGTACATATTTTTTTCTAGTCCAACATCCCGAACTGACCTTATTCAGCAAAACTTCAAATCACGCATCATATAAAATTACGCGTAGTTCCTTTACATTTTGTAACGAAAACCTTTTAAACATAACGTCTAAATAATTTAGAAAATAAAATATTTTAAAGGCTTTTAGGTAGTGTTCATCATTTTAGTCACTCTTTGAGTCTCTTGTCGATTTACCTACTCAATGTTTCGACTCCCAACGAGGACATCCGCTCGCCCACGTTATTTCTCCTTAGCGGCTGGATTTTTCGTAGGTACTCAACGCGAGGATACCTTGGCCAGTAGGCAACTGACTCGCAACTAGCCAACCACTAAATTTATCGACAGCATTTATTCCTCTCTTCAGTGCCTCTTTTCGTAGTTTTATCACTCTTCATTTTCCCTGCTCCTGCGATATTTTTTCTACCCCGTCCCCATCTCACGTATGTAGCGCCTCTCGTCAGCCAGCAACTGGTAACCATGATACCCGGTGTCCTTCATATTTCCCTTCATATGCGAGAAAGCTGAAAAGCTGTGGAAATTATCAAAATATCTATCTAACATTATTAAGGTGTGTGGTAACCAGCTAGTCGTAGGTCACCCATGGTTTATCATGAGAGTACCACAGTCGTCAAACCGACTTACGTCAGCAGTTTAGCCCCATAACTATTTAAGTTACAAAAGCCCACTTGTACATCAGTGATTGGTAATCATGCCGTGTGGTGACCTTGAATTTGAGGTGNCTATTTAAGTTACAAAAGCCCACTTGTACATCAGTGATTGGTAATCATGCCGTGTGGTGACCTTGAATTTGAGGTGGACTTATAAAATTAGAATTGACTGAAAATCGGAAAAATTCCCAAATTGTCGACCAGGTTATCCCACGCCACCCATTCTCCATTATTGTCTCTAGGTCATAGTATTGAATTTCATCATCATTTCAGCACCATTGATATCTCAAGAATGTAGGCCCCTTTGTTTGCTTGCAATCTGCCTCAGTCTGACTCAGTCGATGCCAGTTGAACGTAACTAACCTGAACCAACTCAGTTTACATCAAAACAACCCTCAGCATATTACACCCAAACGTAAATCGACCTTAGTCGACCTCAAAAGACCTCAAAGAGACATCAATCTATCTCTATCGAGTTGTGTTCATATTATTTCACTGCAATAACCCTTAGAAATACTTCAAAATAACATAACTCTTCCTTGGTACAACTCAGATCTCAGTCGTTACCAATTGATTTCAGAGAAACGCAATTGTTCTCAGNTAACATAACTCTTCCTTGGTACAACTCAGATCTCAGTCGTTACCAATTGATTTCAGAGAAACGCAATTGTTCTCAATCGGCCATAACCGACCTGAGTCTGTTTGTCCCACGCAAAGCTCATTAGATCTTAATAAGCATCACAAAGATCTGAAAATATACCAATAGATCTCAGACATCAACGTACCTCAATCAACGTTGAAGAGATCTCAATCTACCTCAGAGAGACCTCAGTAGACCTAAAAAAAAAACCTTCCACGGCCAAGTTGGCGCACAGGCTCTGCTTGTCCAGTTTGTAAAGCCACGATGTTATCGCGATACTGTAACACACTCAAATACATCAGCATGTGGCTCACAAGAGCGGAGTGGCGCAGTTTGTAACTCCCAAGTTACCCCGGGAGGCAATGCTGGGTTTCACCCGGAACACACTGACAACAAATTGATAACAAATGTGGAACTCTTTATAAATGGTAACCTGGAAGTCACTTTTTTTTCTGTTTATTCTTTTAAATGCTGTTAAATTTGAAAATTAATACCACGTAAAAAAAACTATGTATTTTTTTTTTTTTTTTAGAAAAATGTACACTGCAGAGCCAAAAAAAACTGGTACACCTGCCTAATATCGTGTAGGGCTCCCCAAGCACGCAGAAGTGCCGCAAGACGACGTGGCATGGACTCGTGCGCCGACTATAACACCACGTTCAAACTCACTTAAATCTTGATAACCTGCTATTGTAGCAGCAGTAACCAATCTAGCTGCCGACCGCATCGCGTTACTCTGATTGGTTCCATACCTCTGTTATTTGCATACGCACGCCTATACCAGTTTTTTTTGGCTCTTCAGTATATATACAACATTACAATAACAATAATTGTGGATATAATATTCTCGTTCGTGACCACTTGAAGGAGATCAGTATGATTCCTTAGACACTTTACTAATGACGGCCACAAACACAACATGAGTCTGCCATTCTGTAAATACACAACCATAGCGAAAACGTAAGCAGCTGTCAAGTAAAATGTAACTAGCAACGCCAACTTGGTATGACGCCATCGCACAAGACGTGAAATTAAATAGAAGATGGACAGCACCACAAATCAGTAGATTCATCCAATACTTTTAACTCTCTCCCCAGGTTGCGGTGAATGCCCTCACGACGGCGGCGCGAAGAACAGCAACCTCGCTCGGTGTCTTCGGAAATTGAAGTATTCGTAAGAGCACACTCGACCCCCAAGTGCGCCACTTCAGTAACGATCCTCGTAAGCTGTCTTAAAGCGGACCAATTCGTTAGCGCAGGACACGTCATGCCCTTCAGTTAAATCTCACCACTACTTTTATTTATTATTTTTATTATTATTATTTTATTATTTATATTTATTATATGTACATTTATTTTAATATTATAATTTTTATATGTAATGTATATTACTCGTAGTATGTTTATTGTTATTTATATTTATAATTGTTTGCTATAATATTTATTTATAATTTCATTATTATTTATTTTTTATAATTACTTTTCAGTGCTTCACTGAATAGGGGAGACCGGGGTAAGTTAACGAACAGGTAAATATGAAGAATCGTAAATGACTAAGCCAGTAATACTTATAGAAGGTTACCTTGAGCATCACCCTGTTCTTCTATTATGCAGGTGCAGTGGAAATTTCCAGTCAGCTATATTCACATAACATGTTAATATTACCTGTAGAATACCGTGTTCTGATGCCGTTGTATTGAAATACATTCTTTCGTTGACCGCATCCTTGGCAGCAGTCATTTACACATCACTTCAAATACTCCTTTCCGTTTTCCGTTTTTAATTCCTGGGCAACTGCGATAAAATGAAAAAAATAGTTAAAATTGTTAACAGTGCCGGAATAATTATATTTTATCATTTCATTAAAATTTTAGCTACATGTGAATTTTATCCCTATTCAAAAATAGTTTTTTGTAAAAAACATATTAAAAAACTTGTTTACATAGCCATTACTTAGGGGCAAGTTAATGAATTTGTCAAATTACCTCCGTAACCTTGCCCTAGCTGCAATTTTTTTTATTTTACAGTTATTCCAGAAAATTAGAGATAGGTTTCTATAACAATCTGTACACTAAAATATCCCCAAAAACAGGCTTTCACTTTTCATGTACAAAATTTTTTAACAAACTCATATTTTCATTGAAATTGCTTAACGTACTTACCTTCAATATTACTACAATGGCACACGAAACAGACTCTCTCTCTCATAGCTGACTAAAAAGTTGAAAGCATTTGTAAATTAAATATGAGAGAGTGTCTTTTGGGAATATTTTATTTTACATATAGTTACAGAAATGGTTCGGTAGTTTTAAGGAATCATTGTAAAATAAAAAAAGGTGCAGCTGGGGCAAGTTGACGGGCGTAAGATGATGAATACGTCAACTTGCCTCTGCATTAGTCACTGTTAACAATGTTTAAAATGTTCTTCGCTTTTCGTACATTCCCTAGAGTTATATACGGAAAGGAAGAGTTAGAGTGATGTAGAAATGACTGCTCCTATGCAGGCCGTCGAAGAATGAATGTCTTGCAATGCAGCATGGTATTCCAGAGCCAATATTACGACGTTATATTAAGACTGCTAACGGGGGAAATAGATTAATTAATTACCTTTTTCTACTAGTGTTACATTGTTAAACCTTCCAATACCTATTTAGGGTCCGAAAAGGGGGGGGGGGGATAATCAAAACACCCCAGTTCAGTTTTTCAAATTGAACTTAAAAAACTTTTTTTCTTCAAAGTCACTAATTTTTTGTATTTGTTTTTAAAATCTCACAAAGTATACAAGTGGAAAGAAGCTTTCATTATCAATAATGTTTAAAATATTATTTTATGACAAAAATTTTAAACTAATAAAAATATATAAATATGAATATATAACTTTAAAATTTATAAAAATGTACTTGTTTAATTACTTTGATTCTTATAATTATTGATTTCAGCAAGTTCATGAAAGATTTCAACTTCACCATGACAACTCCTGAAGCAACATCCGTAGGGCGTATGATGGGATTCAACAAACCTGCTGTGAATAATTTCCTCACTATGTACAGACAAGTTCGCTTAAAAAAACTTTTTTTTACCACAACTAATATACAATGCCAATAAGTCAGGAATTTAAACTTTGCCCAACAAGCGAACTATAAAGTAATTTCTCCAAAGGGCACCATACGAGTCGCAAAGGTTGCTCTTCTGCACAGTGAGGTACAAACATCACTGTTGTTTGTGCCATGAATGCGACAGGAGTGTATGTTCTGCTTTTTTTTATATTTCCCATAAATAGAAGCCAGAACTGTTGGATGGTCTTCCACCTGGAGCTGTTGGCCATTCAAATGAAACAGGGTGGTTGGATTCTGAAATGTTTGAAGTCTATTTGCAACATTTTGTGAATCATGCGAAGCTTTACAAAACTGAGCCAGCTTCGCTGCTTGAAGACAACCATATCTCACATTTTTCACAGCAGGCAGTGAACTTTAGTTGTGATAATGGGATTGTGATGATTGGACCTCCACCACATTCTTCGAATAGGTTGCAGTCATAGATGTGTCGTTTATCGGCCCTTTGAAAACATTTTTACCCGCAAGACTGTGACTATTTAGTGTTCCATCCTGGACAACAGATAACTGATTGGAATGTTGGAAATCTCTTCACTGCAGATTATTCGCAAGCAGCAACTATTGGCAATGCCATGAAAGAATTTGAGGCTACTGGGATAGAGCATTTCAACAGTCTAATGTTGCAAGAATATGATTTTGCTGCCGCGACCACATCACAAAGAATATTTTCAGTATGTAAGGAACCTGGCAATACCAAATTCATCAGAGCATTCATTGAAAGATTTGCAACTTCATGAAGAAGCCACATGAGCTGATTCATCAGCGAATTCTTCAAAAACTTTGCAGCCAGAACATACTGTTAACAATACAGAAGAAGCAGGGCCTTCTTCTGGGTAGGCAAATGAGAGTTCTTTAAAAAAAAGCACAATGTTTTATGAATTAAAACCATTGCCAGTGGCCCAGAGAACAACCACAACAAGGAAAAACTTATCGGATCATCATCAATAATAACTAGCTCACCAATAAAGAACATGTTGCTACAGATAGATAATAAAAAAAACGAAAAAAGAAGAAAATTAAAGAAGAAGAACTAAGAAAACTGAAAAATGAGGCTGTGCAAATGTGTTGCAAATCCTTCTGATCAACACTGTGTTTCGTGCCCTGCTTGTGAAGAAGATTATGTGGATTCTCCAGATGAAGTTGGATTCAGTGCTCCGTATGTTCTGAGTGGTGGTACAAAAATTGTTCCAATTATGAAGAAGGTGGGCGAATTTTGTGTGAATATTGTTGATGCCAATATTCAACGCACTAATATTAAACATTTGCATCACTATGCAGCAAGAAATTGTGTCATTTCCATTTTCATTCTCTGTTAGAAAAGGGTTAATTTACCCTCTGTACGTTGATAAGTGTAGGCTAGTTATAAAACAATTGTTTATTGTGTCTATAAATATTATTGCTTGCTGCGTAATCTTGCCCTAATAGATTCGTCATCTTACCCCAATAAGTTCGTCAACCTACCCCATCCTAGGGGCAAGATGGCTAATCTTTTCACATATTGATTCCACGTCAATTACTTCGGAACTATCAGCAACTTTATAACCACTGGGTAGAAAATAGTCTGAAATGTATATAAGTATTATGTTAAAACGTATTAAGTGCTTATTTATTGATGAAATTCCCTCCCAAAGCTTAACGTTATCAACTTACCCCGGTCTCCCTTATGCCTTATTCCTTAATGCGAAGCTTAAGTCGTTCATTCGTAACAACTTTGTTGGTGTCTATACTACTTTTAATGATCTCTGTGTCTTGTACAGTCAAGTACAATGTCCCATTAAAATACACCCCACGTCTACCTCAATGTTTGTTCTAACGGGACTGCATGAGGCCGGCTTCCGACGACTCATCTACTTTGCGGACTGTATTTGGCCCGGATCTGTTTACGTTGGCACCCGAGTTCGCATTGGCCGGGGGGCAAAGCGTCGTACCCCCGACACGAATTGGTGAACGAGTGAAAGGGGGGAAGGAGGGAAGAACGATAAATTTTTACGACGCGTATAAACAAACGTGAAATCCGCCGCCACAATCTCGGAATAAATCAAGCGGGGGGCGACGCGGAGCAAGGATGCATCCACGTCGGGTACACGAGTGGCGTGT
>NQII01004270.1:120819-130894 GCA_002778355.1 Clitarchus hookeri
CTCTCTCTCTCTCTCTCTCTCTCTCTCTCTCTCTCTCTCTCTCTCTCTCTCTCTCTCTCTCTCTCTCTTCCGGGTATTTACAGCGTGTTTAATCGTGCGTGTCTGTGGCCGACTACTGATTTCAATATCATATGAGGTGGCGCGGGGAAAAACGTTCATTGAAACGGTTTCAAACTTTTTTTTGTATATATAAATGCGAGTTTATAAATACACCGTTTTTATATTTTCCCAGTCACTAAGTCACAAATTTTCATATGTTGTAGAATGGAGTTTAATACCATTGAATACACGTATTTTGTATACTTTATTAAATTTACTTCATTGTCGCAATAATTCTTTTAATTTAACTAATAGACCTCGAAAGTGAATGTCATGCATTGGGGAAGTAGTATGATTATCTGCATCCGGGTACAATGTACAATGTATTTGAAATGGGACAAAACTGGCACCTGATCCCAGCGCCAGCGCCGGCCGCCATGTTGTGACGTCATCCAACCACCATATTGGATATGGGTGACCTTGACCTTTGACCTTGAACTAGACCCCATGCTCGTGACATTGGATAACCTTAAAAGCAAAAAATGGCAGAAAAATAATAAAATCTAAAAACATTTATATAAAAAAAACTAATTAAATTAAAAAAATTTAAAATAATTTATTATGCACACATAGGAGGTCCAGGGTTCAGTGACAGGTGGATGACTAAGCCCCCAACACAACCGTCCCTCGCCAGGTCAGCCAGTGTCCATCTTGTTAGCCATGTTAGATGTTGATAGCCTTGACATTAACCTTCAACTTGACATTGGATGACCTTGAAGCCAAAAATTCTGAAAAGTATCAAATAATTTCCGAATAATTCTAACAAATTAAAAAAAAAAAACCTTGACACTTGAATGAATGATCATTGACACAAGACCCAAGAACTAATACCCAAAACCCATAACCCATGACCTATGACCCAATCACTCATGGCCTATGACCCAATCACTCACGACCTATGACCCAATAACCTATGACCCAATAACCTATGACCCAATAACCCAAAAAAATCCAAAAATTTATAGAAAATAAAAAATTAAAAGCTTTCAATAATTTATTTAAAAATTAAAAATTATTATTATTAACACATTTATTTAAAAACTTACATTTCCAGAGGTTTCCTCAGCACCACGTCCAGCAGACGACTGACCATTGCCAATGGTTATCGTTGGTTAATTAATCGACAGGCCTCCACCTCCTCACCTATGCTCAATTTGTCGAATGCACTCCATCGACCATATTAATTTTTTCGTTTGTCACTTGTTTTCTTTTTCATCACCTAAGTGATGCTAGTGTTTTAATTATCGATTTCGTCATCAGAAGACCTGTCGATTTAGCCACAATGTTGTTTGTTGTCGACATTGACCTTAACACCAATTACACAGAACTCGAAAAATCGAGTAAAATAACAGTATATACAATCTACCATTACTAGCTGGTCGCAACAAGTACAAGTACCCACTAACCATACTAGCCAACGATTGACTCCACCTAATACTAACCCTACCCAAGAGACTGGTTCCTGGCGAGATTGAGTGAGCAAAAGACTAGCTCTTGAGACCAGTTCCTGCAAAACTGACTGGAACAACCGACAAGACCAGCCTGCCACACCACCCACCTGTACAACGACGATGATCAATCTCGATAAAAAGTCTCTAATAAGAGCCTCGTAGCCAACCTCTTTGAGCAAAGTCTTCGCACAATTTTCGCAAAATATTTCTACCACAGCTAACCATACCAAAGTGTCATACTAACTTACCAACCCAACATACCACATGAACCAACTAGTTGCGAAACAATCCTCAGAAATATTCCCCTAATTTCATTCGTTCATCATACAGAACTCAGTCGATTTTAAAAGACACGAGTAAGACATAATACTTCAAATCGAACTACAGCACTGCTACTGTATGCACTCATATAAATTTGATCTAAAATAGACTTTAGCAATCGATTGATTACACTACTAAATCAGTAAGTCTTTTAGAGAAGCAGAAGTGACTGTACAATAAATTAGACATACATTACTATGTATAAATAAATTATATTTATTTACTTACTATATATTATATCTTTATAATTATTTTGAACATTCCATATTTACCTTTCTCAGATGTTTGCAGATCATGGTTAGTAGCCAACAGTCCCATCTGATGCAACCCCGATCCTTCAGTTCTTCTACGATTGAAGATATCGCAACAATGCCTGAGAGATCCCAGCGTTTTTTCACGTCAGTCAAATGTCTGAGTATATCAACAAGTCCATTCGTGTCTTCAGAAAATATTTAACTAGCATTCTTGACGCCTTCTGCCTTCTTCGCAGCACTTGTCGTGGGAAAATCGTTTGTGAAATGTGCGGGAACGTCGAGAGAACCATCATGCTTCTCATCAGTTGCTTCATCAAAACTGTTGCCATAGTCAATATCATCAATGCTGTATTCGCACGAACGCCTTGCAAGTGTATATTTCCACACATACCGACTCTATCATGCCTCGTAGGTCTCTCATTCCGTCGTAAGCATTTTCTGTATCGTCATAATCGTCTGCAGNCAAGTGTATATTTCCACACATACCGACTCTATCATGCCTCGTAGGTCTCTCATTCCGTCATTAGCATTAACTGTCTCGTCATAGTCGTCTGCGGAAACAGTACACATCGATGTAGCAGGGAGTATTGGTGACATCGCTTGCTGGCTCCCAGTTTACGGAACCTTGCAGATCTTAATGTGTTCCTTCATTGTATCATGTTGCATAAATTGCGTGCGGTTATTGTCGTAATGCTTCATCGTGCGAATTCCCTCGTCTTCTGCAAACATTTTCTGTAGTGTATTAATAGGAGGTAACGAAGTCATAACATGCTGTTTCTCGGTGGGTGAAAAACACTAGAGTATCAGCATTGATGTGTTTATTTAANAGGTAACGAAGTCATAACATGCTGTTTCTCGGTGGGTGAAAAACACTAGAGTATCAGCATTGATGTGTTTATTTAAGTTGCCACGTCGAGTGGAAGGCGTAGGACAATTTTTGCAGATAAGAATCACACTACTGTGAGCCAGAAAATGATGTCGCCAATACTCCCTGTTACATATTTGGGTAATGTTTCCGCCGGCGACTATGACGAGACAGTTAATGCTAATGACGGAATGAGAGACCTACGAGGCATGATNTGGGTAATGTTTCCGCCGGCGACTATGACGAGACAGTTAATGCTAATGACGGAATGAGAGACCTACGAGGCATGAGATATTCGGTATGTGTGGAATGTACACTTGCAAGGCGTTCGTGCGAAGACAGCATTGATGATAATGACATTTCGAGCGACAGTGTTGATGAAGTATCTGATGAGAAGCATGATGGTTCTCTCGACGTTCCCACACATTTCACAAACAATTTTCCCACGACAAGTGCTGCGAAGAAGGCAGAAGGCGTCAAGAATGCTAGTTAAATATTTTCTGAAGACACGAANAATCAGTAAGTCTTTTAGAGAAGCAGAAGTGACTGTACAATAAATTAGACATACATTACTATGTATAAATAAATTTTATTTATTTACTTACTATATTATTAGACCTTTATAATTATTTTGAACATTCCATATTTACCTTTCTCAGATGTTTGCAGATCATGGTTAGTAGCCAACAGTCCCATCTGATGCAACCCCGATCCTTCAGTTCTTCTACGATTGAAGATATCAGAACAATGCCTGAGAGATCCCAGCGTTTTTGCACGTCAGTCAAATGTCTGAGTATATCAACAAGTCCATTCGTGTCTTCAGAAAATATTTAACTAGCATTCTTGACGCCTTCTGCCTTCTTCGCAGCACTTGTCGTGGGAAAATCGTTTGTGAAATGTGCGGGAACGTCGAGAGAACCATCATGCTTCTCATCAGTTGCTTCATCAAAACTGTTGCCATAGTCAATATCATCAATGCTGTATTCGCACGAACGCCTTGCAAGTGTATATTTCCACACATACCGACTCTATCATGCCTCGTAGGTCTCTCATTCCGTCATTAGCATTAACTGTCTCGTCATAGTCGTCTGCGGAAACAGTACACATCGATGTAGCAGGGAGTATTGGTGACATCGCTTGCTGGCTCCCAGTTTACGGAACCTTGCAGATCTCAATGTGTTCCTTCATTGTATCATGTTGCATAAATTGCGTGCGGTTATTGTCGTAATGCTTCATCGTGCGAATTCCCTCGTCTTCTGCAAACATTTTCTGTAGTGTATTAATAGGAGGTAACGAAGTCATAACATGCTGTTTCTCGGTGGGTGAAAAACACTAGAGTATCAGCATTGATGTGTTTATTTAAGTTGCCACGTCGAGTGGAAGGCGTAGGACAATTTTTGCAGATAAGAATCACACTACTGTGAGCCAGAAAATGATGTCGCCAATACTCCCTGTTACATATTTGGGTAATGTTTCCGCCGGCGACTATGACGAGACAGTTAATGCTAATGACGGAATGAGAGACCTACGAGGCATGATAGAGTCGGTATGTGTGGAAATATACACTTGCAAGGCGTTCGTGCGAATACAGCATTGATGATATTGACTATGGCAACAGTTTTGATGAAGCATCTGATGAGAAGCATGATGGTTCTCTCGACGTTCCCGCACATTTCACAAACGATTTTCCCACGACAAGTGCTGCGAAGAAGGCAGAAGGCGTCAAGAATGCTAGTTAAATATTTTCTGAAGACACGAATGGACTTGTTGATATACTCAGACATTTGATTGGCCTGCAAAAAGTTGCAAATACAAAGTAAATTTATGAGAAACTGCCCCGTTACCCTCCAAACTTTAATTTCCCGGTCGGCACGGAACGCAATGTGCGGTAAAACCCAGGAGAAGTGCACTCTTTAAAAATATCGACTATTTTAATGCTTGTGAAATATATTTATTACGACACAAGTCATAGAAAAAAAACATTATATTATATGTATGAATTTAAGATTTTTTTCTCTCATATTATGAATAACTATCCAGGGATATTGACATGAATAGGATGATTAATATATTCTTATTCGTTTAACCAGCAGATATAATTACCTTGCAGTAATCACGGAAGGGCAAAAGTCGCTACGTTAACATGGAGCAAAAGTACTCCTTAGCCTAAGACGTGTACAAATATACAGAAATTTGTTAAATTAAATCCCGCCAAGGAATATAAGGGCGTGTATAAAATTTCTGCAATTGGTGGCTGACCTGCCAGTTATGTAATTATTGCGCGGAGCTAATTATTTCCAAAGCAGCTCTCGATGGAGCTAAGTGAGTTCACTGCCTGCTCCTCTTTGTTCCGACGCAGCCAGTGTTGCCAACCGTAGTCGAATTACTCTACATGTAACCTAAACTTAGGCCGTATAGCTTTTTGCTGGGTGGGTGTGGCCGAATGTCAAAATGTACGCAAATTCAGATTCGATATTAATGCAAATTTTTACGTAACTTATGTACTCGTAAAATCGACTATTTATTTTTGCTTTTTCGAAATAAAATACGCCACTAAAACCTCAGTCTTTAAAATTATAAATGTTATCATCCGCATGTTTTGTTTCTAAGGAATAAAGTTCTTACAGTACGGAAACGCAAATGTTCGCAATGTTTTAGCAAGGATTGAATTTATTATTTAATATATTTAATAAATAATGAGAGACGCGGTGGTCAGCCTACTCGCCTCCCTCCAAGGTGAACTGGGGTCTAATCTCAGTAGGGTCACCCGGATGGTCGTAATTAAGACACGTGGCGGACGTTGCTGTTGACTGGCGGGTTTTCTCGGGGTTCTTCCATTTACCCCGGCCATTGCATTACACTACTATCTACACCTCATTTCACCTCATCGGCGCTCAAACACCTCGCTTTTAAGGAACGGCCAATCGTCTGAACTCAACGCGAATCTAATAAACAATGCGTGATTAAGCAATTTTTAAATGACTGCTAATTATTGTCATTGAAAATATAAATTATTGCTATTGTTTTATGAATGTAAGTGTGCGAACTATTGATGTGTGAAGCGTAGCTTGATCGCGTTATTTGAAGCGGAATTTGGAAACGCTCCTAGCCCGACTCGCTGGCATTTACCGTAGGTTGGCAGAACTGGGCTCAGCAGCCGCGGGACTTGTAGTGCTTCTGATTTACACGAAGTCTCGCAAGGGAAACAGGCCCCTCGACCCTCGCCGCCGCAGTATTTGAAGTTATTAATATAAAGTGGAGGGAGGCGCCTAGAGTTTACAGTGGAGGGCGGACCTCCCTTCCCCTGCAGCTCGCTTCTAAACTCCCCGGCAACTCGTAATCCGGCATCTCCTCCACCTAACTGGAAAATCTCGTACCGAGCAAGGGGCAACGTGGCGCCCCTGGGAAGCAACCCGTGAAGGGAGAAGGGCAGGAATCTGTGCCGCCACTCCGCCTGCACGGTGGGGCCGCGGTGGCTGAGCGGTTAGACCACTCGCCTCCCACCAAGGCCCGGCCGGGTCACTCCCGGATTTTTGCATGTGGGAATCGTGCCAGACAATGCTGCTGGTCGGCGTTTTTTTTTTTCGGGGATCTCCCGTTTCCCCCACCCCTTAATTCCGGCGCTGCTCCATACTCACCTCAATCACCCTCATCGGCTCTAAAGACCTCGCTGTTAAGAGCCGCCCAAAATTTCTTCCCTCACTCCGCCTACACGGGAGCCGATCGCTCCCACCAACGGACGGAAGACACGATGAATATTCATTCGTAGCACGTGTTGTATTTCTTGCCAGTTGCAGTGCGTCGTCGGTACAGAACCTAAAAATAAAATGGCTGCCCTTTGGTGCTAGTTGCTACGCTACTTTCGTGGCACGTTTGTAACGATGTAACAACATCCCCATTCCGATTATGCGTTTCATATTTCTATTCAATCATTTACCGGCAAGAGGGAATACGATGACATTAAATATATATTGAATTGATAAGTAGGTGGGTTTGGGTTGGTAAGCATTTTGGATGCTACATCATTCGTTGTGCATACGTATATAACGAACACAGTTACTGTATTTTCGTGAATAATGGACTGAGAACGAAGGGACTAAAGAACTTATTAGATACGGGCTGAAGGAACGGGGCGAACGGTGGTGTCAATGCGTAATGATTTATTCCTGGATCTTAAAAATGACCGATTGGCGATTATAAATGTTGACAATGGCTGAGAGTCAGGTAATTATAAAAATTATTACCGAAAGATTACAAGAAAATGTACACTAGAGAGTTTTAGAAAACTCCATTTTCCATTGGATTTCTGAAATTATTCGCACAGTTCAGTTTACGCAGAGTAACGACACAGATCTGCCGCTTTGTCAGTGGAATTGTGGTAAGTTGTATATGCATTTTACTGACACGCACAATGTTTCAGTCACATCTGTATCTTTGACAGTTGCCGGCGAGAACTAAGAGTTTAGAGCGACGCAGGACCTCAAACATGGGCAGCTCAGAATGAAAATTAAATTACACATCCTACGCCGCGAAAGAGGTAAATGCGTTCACAAACTCGTACACGATGGAGAACATTGTTTCAAACTTTAATCATTCCGTACAAATTTAATTTGTGTTTGTCTTACGAAGAAACTCCAACATACCGAGAAGCAAGATAATGCTAAACAAGTACAGATTTCACTATCGGCATCTATGATAGGTTTTNTTTTACTGACACGCACAATGTTTCAGTCACATCTGTATCTTTGACAGTTGCCGGCGAGAACTAAGAGTTTAGAGCCACGCAGGACCTCAAACATGGGCAGCTCAGAATGAAAATTAAATTACACATCCTACGCCGCGAAAGAGGTAAATGCGTTCACAAACTCATACACGATGGAGAACATTGTTTCAAACTTTAATCATTCCGTACAAATTTAATTTGTGTTTGTCTTACGAGGAAACTCCAACATACCGAGAAGCAAGATAATGCTAAACAAGTACAGATTTCACTATCGGCATCTATGATAGGTTTTNGAAACTCCAACATACCGAGAAGCAAGATAATGCTAAACAAGTACAGATTTCACTATCGGCATCTATGATAGGTTTTCCAGCACACAGCATAAACGGAAGGAAAACTGCAAACATGTACACTGAGTATAAATGTTTCGCCAGGTAATATTAAAAAAAAAAAATTGCTGGTTGGTTACTTTCTCATATCTTAATGGTTAAAATAACCATAAAGTATACTATTATAGCATATATACCTCCCTAGGATTCAGACATGTAAAACCACTAAATATGTTTATTTCCTTTCTAGCCACAGTGGGAAGAGCATATTACAACAGTAAATTATTTTTAGCACAGTATACAAAGAATGTCAGCTGATTGCTTTTCAGAGACGAAGAAAGAGCACTGGACTTACGCTCGAAAAGTGACGGGTCTGAAATTTATAAAAAGTGTAAAATGACTCCCATTGACAAACTAATGTCAGTATGTAATCAACCTCTTACATGTAAAGATACATAAAGTTTTACTACTGAAAACGTTTTGGGTAAGAGATCCCTAAGAATGTGCACCATAACAATGAACATTGAAACAGTTATTAGTTGTATCAATTCAAGTAAAAAAATTGTTGTTATCTCGAATTTGCCTTGTATTCAAAGTCCCAATCTGATTTTATATGAAAACTGGATCCAAGCGCAGAATTAGGAAATTTGTAATGACCCATGGTAATAATGCACGTGATGAATACGTTCGCTCGCGGTGGCTAGATAAATTTCTCCTTCACGTACTAGCATCATTCGAAACTGCCTACTGGAACCAATCTAACAAATACTCGTAAGCACTTAATGTCTTTGAACTCGTAAATACATCACATATGGCAATAACCTACAAAATTAAAAACATTATTCAGTACTAGCACAGCCAACTGCTCACAGACAAAACAGCCACATTTGCTGGCGTATGCGATGTACAATTTGAAATAGATATGCCACTTACAACAGTGTTTAAATTCGTGGTAGATT
Source organism: Clitarchus hookeri (assembly GCA_002778355.1). NCBI lineage: Eukaryota > Metazoa > Arthropoda > Insecta > Phasmatodea > Phasmatidae > Clitarchus > Clitarchus hookeri. The sequence continues at coordinate 129,821 of NQII01004270.1, forward strand.
ACAAGCTCATTGTACACTACCGGACNAATTTGAAATAGATATGCCACTTACAACAGTGTTTAAATTCGTGGTAGATTACAAGCTCATTGTACACTACCGGACAGTGGAAACAGCGCACCGGGAAGAAACCACGTGACGTTATGCACGTGATCCCATGTTGGTGCGTTGGCATTTAGCGGCACACCCGGCAGTGCTACTGCAGCACACCCGGCAGTGACGCTGCGGCACACCCGGCAGTGCCACTGCAGCACACCTGGCAGTGACGCTGCTGCACACCCGGCATTAACACTGCGACACACGTGGCAGTGACGCTGCAGCACACCCGACAGTGACGCTGCGGCACACCCGGCAGTGCCACTGCAGCACACCTGGCAGTGACGCTGCTGCACACCCGGCATTAACACTGCGACACACGTGGCAGTGACGCTGCAGCACACCCGACAGTGACGCTGCGGCACACCCGGCAGTGCCACTGCAGCACACCTGGCAGTGACGCTGCTGCACACCCGGCATTAACACTGCGACACACGTGGCAGTGACGCTGCAGCACACCCGACAGTGACGCTGCGGCACACCCGGCAGTGCCACTGCAGCACACCTGGCAGTGACGCTGCTGCACACCCGGCATTAACACTGCGACACACGTGGCAGTGACGCTGCAGCACACCCGACAGTGACGCTGCGGCACACCCGGCAGTGCCACTGCAGCACACCTGGCAGTGACGCTGCTGCACACCCGGCATTAACACTGCGACACACGTGGCAGTGACGCTGCAGCACACCCGACAGTGACGCTGCGGCACACCCGGCAGTGCCACTGCAGCACACCTGGCAGTGACGCTGCTGCACACCCGGCATTAACACTGCGACACACGTGGCAGTGACGCTGCAGCACACCCGACAGTGACGCTGCGGCACACCCGGCAGTGCCACTGCAGCACACCTGGCAGTGACGCTGCTGCACACCCGGCATTAACACTGCGACACACGTGGCAGTGACGCTGCAGCACACCCGACAGTGACGCTGCGGCACACCCGGCAGTGCCACTGCAGCACACCTGGCAGTGACGCTGC
>NQII01004270.1:131919-150690 GCA_002778355.1 Clitarchus hookeri
ACAGCGGCACACCCGGCAGTGACGCTGCGACCACCGACCAGCGGTCGTAGATGCTGGCTCGTAGTTTAAGCAGCGACAACGCGAGAAGCAGCAGACTATACCAGCACGAAGTGAAGTGGAGTGCCGGGAAGATGCCGAATACGTCCGCTTTACCCAATTGACGGTCTTGGAAAATAAAGACTCGTAATCAGGCTGGAACCCGCTGGGCGGTCGTATCGCCATATAGCCCACCATGAGGATCGTCAGGGCTATACTGTCCAACGCTGTTAAGAGCAGTGGATATTGAGGGCACTCACATGCATAGGTCCGGCTCAGGATGAACGGGGTCGACCACCAATCGAGAAGATTCCTACGCGCCTNTGAGGGCACTCACATGCATAGGTCCGGCTCAGGATGAACGGGGTCGACCACCAATCGAGAAGATTCCTACGCGCCTGGCGCACAATCCGTCGAGAGAGTGAAAACGAGTCCGTCTTGGAGGCAAGAAAAATATTCCGTAATTCAAAACGCGGTTTCCTTAGTTTCTGTTTTAATACAGATATTTATCGAAATGTATACTAATAATCCAATAACTGAAACCCGCGGGATGTAAAATAACACAGTGTTTACTATTCATTCCATCTGCATACAACTTTTAAGATACAACACCGTAACGTAATATTTAATCTCCACAGGTGCACATATTCTATATCAACAGTGTTCTTTACTGATACATTTAACATATAAGCGGGCGCTGGGAAAATTACCGACTCTCATCAAATGTCTTACCTCCGCTGTTATTTAAATTTCACTACCATCGGTAGTACACGTGTTTACATACGAGAGTGAAAACTCTTTTAACCCACTTAGCCATTAGGCCTTCCGGGCCTCCTTGTTTACTACTATCATTTCCTTGTCTTTAAGTTCGTGTAATATTATTGTTTATTATCTTGGTATTTTAGTTTATATATGTCTCACTGCCAAGGCAACGCTTAAACTTTGTCAATAGATTCAATGTTTGAATTTAAATTAACTTGAAGCCCATTTTATATGGTTTGATAAGTTAGTTAAATTAATTCTTAACTTTATTAAAACTGTAGTAATTAAAATTGTTTANCCCATTTTATATGGTTTGATAAGTTAGTTAAATTAATTCTTAACTTTATTAAAACTGTAGTAATTAAAATTGTTTAAAATTGTTTAAAATGCTTGAGAATCTCCAGCAGGAGGAGCGGTGACTATCAGCCTGGTGTAAACCAGTTACCGCGGGGAGCCACGGGGAGGCTGTCACCCAGACCTTGCTCCTCCTGCGATCATGTTTACCTTGTTATACTCTTTTTTAAAAGCACAGTATATGTAAAATAAAACATGTTAAAACTATATCTTTCGAAGCGTTTTATTCGCCGATACACTTTAACGTTTTTAATTTCAATAATTTCATAAAATTACATTACACTTTATTAATAATAAATACCATGTAATTATAAAATATATAGACAATGTAGCTATATTACTAGTAACCTTAAAACCCTTAATACTTTTATTATAAAACAATATTCATGTTAAAAATTAAAACTTTAATACATTAAATATACATGCTGTAATATACATTGAGACTTAAATATCCAAATTGCATGCCATATTCTAATACAAATACAAAGTTTCTATCATTACAATTCTTCCGACTTTAGTCATACAAGCCCCATACTATTGCCTACAGAATACTAGGTTTTCGCTGTTCCCTGACAGCCTTGCCAGCATGCGTGGCGCTACCGGGGCCCTTGCCCAGTAAACTGGGGAATTAAGGAAACATATATAACCTTAATAAATACTTTACTACCTGATACGAACAGAAACGAAGAAACAGAGCTGCATGAAATAGAAGAAGAAAACAGCGAAACGAAAGAAATAGACATGGACGAACTTGAAATCGCAATGGGAACCAAGGATTAAAAAAAGNAGAAGAAAACAGCGAAACGAAAGAAATAGACATGGACGAACTTGAAATCGCAATGGGAACCAAGGATTAAAAAAAGCACCAGGCAAGGACAAGATTACAATGGAAGTTGTTAAAGAAGTATGGGAAGAGATTCAACAAGAAGTACTCAAAATTATGAACATCTGCTTAAAGAAGGGAATATTTCCCAAGGAATGGAAAGCTGCTGTCGTGGTAATAATATATAAGGGGAACAATAAACCGAAAACAAATCCAAATTCATATAGACCGATATGTCTGCTACCAATATTTGGTAAAATATTAGAAAGAATTATACTAAATAGAATAAGAGATCATACAGAGCTGGTTTTAAACAAATATCAATATGGATTCCGGACAAAAAGATCTACGGAAAATGCATTGTATAGAGTGTTAGAAATAATAAAAGGTATAGAAACAAAATACATACTACTTATCTTAATTGACATAAGCAACGCATTTTCCTCGCTAGAATGGAGTAACATAAAGAAGGTAATTATAAATCTTAAAATCGGAATTGAAGAATTCATAGATTACAATCTGATAAAATCTCTATCTTTGTATCCTATGATTAGCGAGGATGTAAGCTACGAAAAATCAATGAACAGGGGATGCCCACAAGGAAGTCATAACCCAGGAAATTAGACCTTAAACCATAAGTTACTTATAAATCAGATAAAGAAAGACAAAGACATAGAGGGAGTGGCGTTTGCGGACGACTGTCTTATAATAATCGGAGGCAACAATAGGAGACACATAGAACTCATGGCAAACAANTATACTAAATAGAATAAGAGATCATACAGAGCTGGTTTTAAACAAATATCAATATGGATTCCGGACAAAAAGATCTACGGAAAATGCATTGTATAGAGTGTTAGAAATAATAAAAGGTATAGAAACAAAATACATACTACTTATCTTAATTGACATAAGCAACGCATTTTCCTCGCTAGAATGGAGTAACATAAAGAAGGTAATTATAAATCTTAAAATCGGAATTGAAGAAAAGTATCTAATGTTAGACTATTTTAGAGATAGAAACATAGGATACTATAGCGAGGATGTAAGCTACGAAAAAGCAATGAACAGGGGATGCCCACAAGGATCAGTATTGGGTCCTTTAATCTGGAATTTGGTATTCAATGAATATTTAGAGATAAAGAAAGACAAAGACATAGAGAGAGTGGCGTTTGCGGACGACTGTCTTATAATAATCGGAGGCAACAATAGGAGACACATAGAACTCATGGCAAACAATGAAATGAATAAGTTAAAGGCATGGGTTGATAATAACGGATTGAAAGTTGCAATAGAGAAAACAATTGGGATAATGGTTAAAGGGAACTTGGATACAAGACCACCAGCAATCAAATATAACAATCACAGTATAAAAATTCTGAAACAAACCAAATATCTGGGAATCATGATTGATAATAGATTGACCTTTATACCTCACATAAACTTTCTCAACCAAAAGTTAATAACGTTATCTAACCAGCTAAAATATAAAATATGGAAATACGCAAACTATAACACACCATTAAGAAATATAATCTACAAAACAATTTTCATCAGTGTAATAACATATGGATCAATAGTACTAGACACAAGAATCAACAATGTTCAACTAGTAACCAAACTTAGGGCTTTACAGAGAAATATATTAATAAAACTATACGAACTTACGGCTACAATATCATTTTCAACGATAGTAATATTGCATAAGCTTTTACCAATAGACTATGAAATTCATAACAAAAACATTATTTACAAACTAAAACATACAGGAATGCAAATAGACTTAGACGGAGTAATATATCAAGGGTTCACACAAGANACATTATTTACAAACTAAAACATACAGGAATGCAAATAGACTTAGACGGAGTAATATATCAAGGGTTCACACAAGAGTACACGTGTTTACAGTCTGCGGTGCACCTGGAGCACTGGTTAATCTCCAACTTTCATAAAACAACGTTCTTTAAAAAAAACAACCTAAGTAGCGGAACGCCACGCCCAAGATGGTTAATAAAAAAAATAGCGCCATAGCGGCATTACTGTCGGCATGCAAAACCAACTAAACCAAACACAGTGCCTTATTTGTTGCGTTACTCCAGCGCAAACCTCCGCACGACGGTTGCAGAACGACTCCGTCGTCGACGGCCACTTGCTCCGTCGAGAGTCCCCAAACCCGATCAGCTGTTGCTCACTTAAATATATTGCCCGCCGCGGTTTGCAAATCGACGACTTATCCCCGCCGGCGGGCGTTTGCACTCGGTGCAAAGCTTGAGGTTCTTTGCCAGCCTCGGCATCTGAGTAACGTGACGTAACGCAGAAGCACATTCTCCCTTCATCTGGACTAAACGGCAAGTAGAAGGCCAACGATGTATTCGTTGGTACACATGATGCCGTAATTTACTGTTCCTACGTTGCATTCACACATTTGTAAAACTTGTCATGCTCAATAAACACAATATGAAATCAATCAATCAAGAAGGTCCGCAAACGAGTGTTATTGGGCATTGTGCGCGCTACACCCGCCATATTGGTAAATATCATTTTGAGAGTAAAACACGAAATACTCGAAAACGGAGAGGTTTAGGGTATTTGCACTAGGTGACATATTCGTTAATTGTGACGTGAGGATTAATAATCCATACTTTGAAACCTTAATATGCGGCCGCGACATAGACGTGAGTTCTAAGTAGGTCCAGAAACAGTGATTATTTACATGAAATAATTCAATGACACAATCTGCTGTGGCGTTTGAAGATCTTTGTTCATTTAACCACTATCCACACAATGGCTGTTCTACGCTAAACATTATATCTAATATAAGCGATAAAGAAGTGTTCCAGGTGCATCTTCTAAAATGTGTACCATCCTTAGTATTTACTTTAGTCCATAGTTCGTGTATATGATTTCAACTTATTTTATCTTGATTTACCTGCAGCCGCAGTTTGTCAGTCAAATTTAGATACATCCTNTATATATATGCTTCGGCATAAAAACCTCCCATAATTTGAAGAACAATAAGAAAAGCAATATAAATGGTTAGGCAAAAATTTATTACAAAATATGATTTTACACAGAGTGCAGTTTATTTGCATTCGGTCTTTAAATTGTGTCGTCCAAATGATTGCTGCCTTTAACCAACGTGCGTATTCAGTCGTGTTCGGAAGTGTTTGACCACGCGCTGCTGGGTGAATTGCGACGTTACGTTGGCAACTTCTTGGCGTACTCCAGCTTCAAGTTGAACCGTGCTCGTGGACGATAGAGGTGAACGCCAGCCTTGTGAGGTGTCTCCAGAGAAAGAAGTCGCCCGAGCTGAGGTCTGGTGAGCGTGCGGGCCCACCCGACGTCGCCACGTGACGAGACCACGCGTGGGCCGGGGAGCAGTTCTCTCGACACAGCCGTCAAGACCCGCGTCGTGCGTCATCTTGTCGAAACCACGCACGCACCCGGGACGCACGGTTGTTGTGCGAGTCGTGGTTCCGGGAATCGTGCGTGACATCCGCACGCACCGAGCAGCCGTCACTCCGACGCTACACCTGTCATCCTCGAAAAAAAAATAACGTCCAATAACACGTACGTTTCCGATGGAGAACCACACAGTATCATGAAGAGGTATCTAGGGGTGTTTCATAAAGTTTGCAAGGAGTGATATCATCCCAGTACCAGAAGTTTTGCTTGTTAACAGCGCCATTGCCATTGGCGATGGTAATGTCCAAGAATGGATAAAGTCTGTTGATGTTACAATTATTCGAATAAATGTATTAGATGGTAGTACTATTCGATTATCTACGTCTAATAGTCGTAATTCATTAATATCTTCTTTATTTGTTATATGTGAATCAAATTTGATATATTTGAAATCTGAATATTCATAAGTTCAATACCATTGATGACCTACTGCTTTAGAAGTTATTATAGGTCTATTAATTTCATCTTTTAAGTAGAATAAACGTAAAGATGGAGTTGCAATAAAAGATAGAAGTCAAACGTGCAAGGTTCGTCTCCTGTAGCGCGCAATAAAAAATTGCATTGTGTGTCATATCATATTGTGTAAAAGAAACTCGTACCTGCACTTCATCGTGCATTTCTTATCACACTTCAAATTTTGTGAGTTTTTTATGCAAGATCGTCTATATATCAGTGCTTAGTAGATAGGCTTTCTATAAACCTTTTAAAATTTTCTTTTACTCGTCTGAGTGTATGAATTAATACTGCTTTATTAACAATACATTTCGTTTAAAAAATAATCTCGTTTAAGTGAGTGTAAAATCAATATCTCTAATTGGAGTGTTAATTGGGGGGGGGGGGCCGTCAATTTCTCTTAGGCCCCGCCCCCCTCAAAAAATTGATTGAATCCGCCCCTGTTGTGGCCCGGTTGATGGCAGGCTTGCCTTATCCGTAAACATTCGACTGTTAATTCATAGCACATTATGTATATTCATTTGACCATTTATTCAAGATTTACCACGCCCATTTTATTTATAAACATGCGTACGTAAATATTAACTTTTGTTAGTATACTAGAGATAGTTCAGTATAGACAGAGAAGTATCGCCATCATCCGAACTACCTTTTTAAGAAATAATTACCACATCAAAATTAAACACTCTTATTTTGTTTGACTTACTATTAGATCTTTAAGAAATATTTTCGTTCATAAGTTAATAATTATACGTACGCAAGTTTATTTTCCTAAATAAACCACTGAAACAAAGCAAATTTACTCAAAATAATTTAATTTCCACATGACGTGACATTATAAATACAGGTAATTATAATTTATTAAGCTATGTGTTGGAAAAAAGAACGTAAGCGACTATTAAAAATAGGATTTAGATTATAAAAGTAAGCAGTATATGAGTGTAAATATATATATATATATATATATATATATATATATATATATCACTACTTTGAATGAGGGAAGATAATGAAGAAACTTTATTGTTCTTTTTTATCCGTCATTAAATTTGAACACAATAGATTTCTCAAAGAAATTTTTTCAAATTTTTTGTGTTTCCTTACGATGAATTATTTATATGCCGAGTCAAAATAAATTGTTAACATAATATTTTTGCCGAGATAGAAAGAATTCATTGGAACAAGTACAAAAATAAACACACATATCTCCAGACGGACCGTAGGCCAGGATAAGAAATGTATTGCAGTGTATCCTAGCGTTTTAGCGGTGGCTGAAAACCGCAATATTCTTCCATTAAGCAATTGTCTGAAAAATGGCCGCAAGCGGTCTTGGCACAGACATCTGGAGGGGGGGGGGGCTTGCGAAGTGATGTTTTAGGAAAAAGGGCGAGGGGGGTGAAAGGCATAGATGAACGAGGGAGAGAGGAAGCTCAGCATCTCTTGCTGTACCGCATTGATGCTGCGTCTCAAATGAACCAACTCCATCTGTCAGTAGTATAACGCGATAAATCAAGCAGAAAAAAAAGAAATTTAAAACTTCCTGCTCTTTTATAAAGTTTGGAAAATTCAGGGTGAAGGTTGGCGCTTAGCCAAATGTTTTCCTTTTTTTTTTATTCTAGGGAGAATTATTTTTCCAACGCAGAGAAGCTTCTAAAAAAGGTCTGGGAATAAAATGTCCCCCCCCCCCTTCATCAACCCGTCTTCATTTAATNCCCAAAAAAAAAAAAAAAAAAAAAAATGTTTCGTCGCACCGAAATACTTTAGAATTATTAGATTTATTCCTTGGCATGAAGCAGAGTAGATGTTGCTCACCATTTTTCTGGAGTGTGCAGTCAGCAGCTGTAGTTTGTATACATTGTAGAGATGTCTTCCTATTTATATCTTGAATGTAGGTTATTTACCACTCTTTAAAATAAACAGAATATAGTGTATTTGCGGTTTGTTCACACTTTTTGAATCAAAATATGAAAAATCACCCTTTGTATGCCAACCTCGGTTGTTTCTTAAACATGTCATCTATCACAACCGTTCTATGGTTGTGTTAATGTAAAATGTATAGTTCATGATTAAATTGAAAATAAGCATATATTTTAACTATAAAATATAGCATTACATATATAATTAATATGTATAAAACAGTGAGAAAATAGGTGTGTTGGTAATGCCTAGTAAGGAATAGTTCTTATGCATAATAATATTACACTGAGCACGCACGAATGCGGTGCAATTTCCCTTTGGCGGTTTTTCTAAACTCGGTTAAGCTTTGTTTGCATGAGGCGGAGGAATATCCTGGAAATAGAACTATAGCAGTGATTCTGAAAAGTTGTAAGTGACCGCGAATGGACGATATCTGCCTTTCTGCTTTACGACGGTTCCTAGGAAGGTATGCGTGGTACGTTTTCATTTAAAATTATAGTTGCGTAAACTTAAAAACATTTTAACAACCTACATCTTGCTGGAAATCATAATGGTTCATAAAACAGTCGAAGTTAGAAACACCAGTGGTATACAGTATTAATTATTTGTTTATTAAATACCGGGTCCTCCTGATTTTGTGGTTCTGGTCACTCACTTATTAGATAAGATGTTACAGAATCATGGTCATATACCAGAAATTGGCATAAGATATATTACTATTTAGCGGAGAAAACAGGTGTCTGTATGTATATAAATATATATATAATTGTTTTTATTTTACCTACAATTTGTTGCGGATAACATTAAAACATAAAAGCTCAATATTCAGAAAGACTGAGTGATTTACAGGCGATGCTAGAAAAGAAAGCGTACGAACTTGGTTAACGTAACCACTGAATTTTTAAAATTTCGAAAACAACCTGTGCCATTTAGGAAGGGATAACTCACCGTTCACTCCTTGTTCCAGAGTATTACATTTCTTCAACGTACAAAATCAAAATGTACAAAAAAAAACCTCCCTTTGATATGGTGATATATATACACGCACAGGTAAAATTATCCGCCTTGGCAGCGTTTTTGGGTGGCCGTGAGATATACAAGGACGTCGCTTAACATTTAAGAGGTATTCAGTGCTAGTAACGGCAAAGCGAAGACAAGGTTCAGTCCCGGAATGCAAGAGCGCGGAAAATGGGAGCACCCCAGGAAAACATCGGATAACGGCAACGTCTAGCACAATTCCAAATGCGAAAATCAAGATCTAAACCAGTCGGTTATAAAATCCGGTTAACCTTGGAGAGAGCCTCAGATCTCTGTTGAGTACATTTTAAAATTGCCACAACTATATTTCAATAAAAATAACTCGTGAAAGTCGCCCTTTTCAAGAACTCATTTCGGACACAATGAGCAAATTGAAACATATTGTACGGTGTCCTGTTTCAAATACTAAACGTGGTGTGGCTAATTGTAGCTTTTTGCGTAGTTGGCAGGCGAGGATAATTAAATCAACAGGGAAGCGTAACTTGTGGTGCGAGCGTAACACTCGTTACTTCTGCTTACAGTTTCAAGCGTGCAAACATTTACATACCTTATTGTTTGCTTCCGTGGGATAATAGTATGTTCCTGGGCAAATAAATTTGAAATGATACATCTGGTTTTCGTGGTATTATGTAGCTGCTATCTCTTGTAGATTTAAGGACAGTATATTTTCCTGACACCAACAGAGTATTGAAATAATGTTTTTTATAAAAACTACTCCGTTATTTTAAAATAAACATTTGACTTAATAAGAAAATTTGATACAGATAACATGTGCTCACGCAACGGAAATCTATAATGTGCCCACAAATAACTTTCAAATACCTGGGAATTTTTAATATATTTTATGTTTGTTTTAGAGTTTGCATTAATTGTGCGAACATTATACTAAGTAGGCAAAAATATGGAAAATCCTCAAAAATTTATTAGAAAGTAGGGTTGACATAACAGTAAGTTCTCAGATGTTTGTAAACTCATAACTTAAATTTATCAATATATATTTTCAGCAAATCTTCCGTCATGTTTTCTTTCCTGTGTGCTATTTCAATAAAATCAGATTAAAATCTTCAAGGTAATTTAAAGGATATTGAAAGACGCACACTTATAAATGTAGATATGCATGTAGCGTATACATTCTGTCTCATTGCCTTTCTTTCCAATAAGTACAGTTTTAATAATGCAAATATTGATACTATTTTTAATTGCCCTGGAAAGGTTTCCTGGGACCAGGATATATAGTATCATTGTGTTATTTATTATTCGTACTGGTTTAAATTCTTTCTCGAATAAATTATGTAATTTTATAAGTATATATTTTAGTTTACTTAAAACTTTTAAAAATGGTTTTGTCACAANTTTTAATTGCCCTGGAAAGGTTTCCTGGGACCAGGATATATAGTATCATTGTGTTATTTATTATTCGTACTGGTTTCAATTCTTTCTCGAATAAATTATGTAATTTTATAAGTATATATTTTAGTTTACTTAAAACTTTTAAAAATGGTTTTGTCACAAAAAAAATTAATTGCAACTAGATTTGTCTTATTACAAATTATCATAATACATTTTAATATACGCAGACCCAATACATGTTTTATAGTCTCTGACTACATACAAATGAAGTAAGCTAATTACATATGTTTGGTTGCAGTATTATTTTGAGGTGCAATTATTTTCCATAATTAGCCTAAAAATTTTCTTTGTCACTGCAATTATTTTTTACTTGAATATAAAATAAATCCTGCGTACACAATCTCTCGAACGTAATATATTTATATATATTCTCATAAAAAATGCTTAACCTCTCAAGTATACAAATATTTTTGTTCAGGGGAAAAAATGTCAACAACTACATAGTAAAACGAACAATTTTCATTATGGTCAAATGAATAAATAAATTCTGCAGTTCGCTGAAACACACGTCACATTAAATTGAGAAATTTAATGCTCTAGGAGACAGCAGTTAAATATAAATATAAAATGCTCTATTTAGAGCTCGACAGTGTGACAAGCGATCCCTTAAAAGTTCGGCCACAGCACAGGCGTTAATGCTAAGCGAGTTATTTTTTTATGTCCACAGTATTTGTTTAATTTAGTGAAAAGAACCTAAGAGAGGAGTATATAAAATTAGAATTAACATTAATATAATCCGCAAGCCATGGCGAATGTTAATATTTTGCCTTGAATATGGAAGGGAAATAAATTGAAACAAGCGGTCCTCTACAAACTAGGGCGTGCCATTTACGACTCAACAAGAACATGACAAAATAAAACTGGACGAATTAGTGATCTGTGTGTATGTGTTGTGTGAATTTTGCCTTCTGTTTAGCGTTCCGGCATTAAAAGAGAGCTTTTTATGTAATACGGAGAATAACTCAATACATAGTTAATTAATTAAACTCTAGACCTTTTTGGAAAAGAGTTTCAAATGACAAGGGAAGCACGATTGTAATTAAAGGCTTTGCCAAATTTCTGAGCAGATATTTTGCCAGTTGTGCAATTTTGCTGATCTTTCTTTCCACACCTAAGAACTTGTACATTTAGTTTTTCCGCGAGGTTTTATGCAGAACAAATTCATAATACTGACAAAATATTTACGCGCAAAGTTGGAAAAAGAGTCACTCAGCATTTTTCTTGCCTGTTTGATCAATATTCGTTTCTAAAATCCCGTTGACTCCAGTTAACTTATATCATCAATCTTAACTACTGACTATTGTATAATTACAGTGCTAATAAATTTATCTCTCCGCGAACTTAGTACCATGTGGTCACACAGTGACGGATGATGCTTACAGGGGAACCACTTAGACAAGCAATTTCGTTGAAATAATTGTAGCGCTTCCCGCCAGGTTGACCACAGCCCTGCTAACAGAAGTGACTAGCTGGTGGCCTACCTACAAGGCGCTCTTGCCATGCTGCTGGTTCCTCATTGTGTTCAGGAGGCGGCCGTCAGATACTCCTAATATATTTCCGGTAGGGCGTTAGTGTTAAAGTTTATCGCTTGAGCTGGGTAGCTAACCGTGAAAATCTATTATTTTTTCACCCTGTAACAGCTGTATACGTTTTAGTTCTTCTGTGCTGTCATAAAATGCATGGCCTCTATTTCCTTCTGTGTGAAAGTTTACACCATCGTCCCCCGTGGGTTGTCTGGTAACGGCGTTGACCGTCACCTTGGGAACATTAATTCTGTTCCCTCCACTGACGCTTCAGTTTTCAAATGGTGCGTTCGTATGGCTTACCTGCTAACAACGCCATCCTCTAACCTTGAGAGCCTTTGACGTGTCACGAATTTCATCCCCACGAAGTTGCCTGGGGCTTTGATGTTCAGCCTCGAGCGGAAAGGCCTATCCATCGCTGCACTTAAAATATTCCAACACCCAGCATCCCTCCTCTTGTCCCAGGAGGCTAAGACCCTTGGTTTTCCTGGGATTATAACCAAAGACCTCGCGGTTGTAGAGGTAACGCTTCGTTGTATGGTACTCAGCTGTCTTATCGTGTATCACTAAATATTCTCTACGTTTCGAGAATATATATTTATATCGTCACTTTATAAAAAAAAAATAGGGAGCACCTTCTGGAGATTATGCGCCGAACTCGAGTCAAGTTACCATCATCTTCTTCAACTTCCACGCGAGTCTTATTTTATTTATGGCCCCTCCAGCAGGAAAAAAAAGCAGGCCGTGAATGCTGGAGAGGACGAGCTGGAATAGCCTGGAGAAGCAGAAGTTTGCGCCTTGGGAACCACTCCAGTTTGATAGCACGGCGTGCGTGGTGGGTTGGGGTGAAGGTGGGTGGTTTGAGGGGGGTTGGGGTGGAGTATATGCTCTATTTCTGGAACATTGTTAGGGTGCGCGCTGCACGAGAGCCCGCCAACATGTGAGCCCTTTCGCGAGGCTTCCGCAGGATCAAGGAATATTTCATGTCGAGAGGTTCATTTCAGCACCCCCCGGAGGTATCATATTACGTTGGACTAAACAGACGTAACTGGGCTGCTGTCACCTTTCTAACATTCGTTTCGAAAGTAAGGAAAACTATTTGTGACCTCTTCCATCTTATTCAATTCAAACCTCACGAATTTTAACTACCTCAGCACTGTATCAAATATTCTTAAATAAACAAGTTATAGTTTTGCTTTTTTTTTTAAAACAATTTACAATCGTAAACGTGGCACACTAAGATAATACAAAGATTTATTGGATTTTATCCTTCAGATATTACCTAATATATATAGTCTGTCATATAAAAGATACATAAATATTTCAATCGTGTCACAAATAATTTTTTGTTAGACATTTACCATATTTTTTTATAAATTTTGCCAGACAACAGCAACGATTTAAGGAAAGACATAAGCTGTAGGAAATACGTAATAATTTTTAACGTTTCTGATATTTTTAAATTCATACTACGCGACGCTGAACACTGATTTTCTTGCCTTATGCAAAAAAATCCATCCATACACAATATGTTTTTTATCACATCGGTTAGATTTTACCTTTGTTTTTGTGCGATGAAGCATTACACAAAACCGTAAACTTTAAATTTTTTTTTTTTTTTGGAAAAACAATTATTTAATTTGCTGAGTAAAATTTTCAATGACAAAACTGTTGATACTCCCCAACATCTCCTGTGATAATTTTTTGTTATATATTTAACTCTTATAAAATATTGAAATACGCATTTTCTTTGGAAGTAATATCATTATAGTTAAGTAATATGGTGATTGTTTCGGAATGCATAGTTTTCGCGTATTTGCCAAAATTTCGCGAATTTGGCAAATTTAACACAAAATATTTTTCGTGATAATTCTTTCACAGTATGTAGCGAAGTAGGACTAACATAAAAGGTTTTCTCGGAAATCTCCCGTTTCCCTTGCCATTTCATTCTGGCGCCGCTCCTTTCTCACCTCAATAACCCTTACCGGCTCTCAAGACATCGCTGTTAAGTGCCGCCCAAATATCTCTCTCTCTATCTCTCTATCTCTATCTCTCTCTATCTCTCTATCTCTCTATNATTCTGGCGCCGCTCCTTTCTCACCTCAATAACCCTTACCGGCTCTCAAGACATCGCTGTTAAGTGCCGCCCAAATCTCTTATCTCTCTCTCTCTCTGTATGTGTTCCGAAACAATAAGTTTTACGCACTGACTGAATTGGTACGCCGAAAACCTAGTTTATTTATAACAACTATTGCAACAGACTTTCGTTAGAGTTAAAATCATTTGATATAAATATAACAAATTTACGAAGTCCAGTTCAACGCGAAAATCTTACTTGCACCAATCTGAACGTTCTTGTAACGACACTGTGTAGAAAATGTGTTGTGTTGGTAATGATTATTTAGTGCATTGAGTATTCAGTGAAGCAGAGAACTCAAACACCTCTGGCGATATTACTATCAATAAAACATTTTAAAAAATGTGCGATTTTTTTTATTTAACACTAAACGTTTCGTTATTAGTAGTAACGTTAATAGCTGTGTGGGAATTATTAGAAACGTATTTACATTATTACGAAGTTTGTTAGTATACGAAAAGGTTATTAAAGTAATATATAAATACGCTCTATTTATGTAAAACGAAAATTAGAAATCCATAGCATGAAAATGTATTTAAATAAAACCTCATAATACTAAATTTTGAAGTTTATTTACTAAGAGTAAATATTCAATTTCGCTTTTGAAGTAAACTTTTGTTCCTAGTACTGAATCTCTCGAATTACAGTAAATCCATTCCATTTTAAAGAGCAACTTAATAAATCTGAAATAAAAATTCGATTATACCTTCACAAATATTTGGGAATAAAATTTATGCTGTATCTTAAATGTTTACTTGTTGTAACTAATTGCATTAAATATTGAAATAAGTTGTTATATTTGAAAAAAAAATAAAATGGTACATTAAACGCTACTGATTTACCGTAAAATATATTTTATCAACATATTAAAGATTCCTTTCACATTTTCTTCGTCGTAACTTGGTACTGGAAGTGAGAAAAACAACGTTTTCTCAGGTTTTAGATTGTTCATTATCAAACAGAGGGGATCCTGCAAAATCCTTTATAAATGCCATTTAAATAATGACTTTGTCCCATAATTTATATTCTACCTTTCAATCAGTCACACTGTGATGAGTTCCACGTACATTAAGAATTTTTGTATTATTTCAGGTGTGTTTATCAGAGGTTTAAAGTTTTAATTATATACTGTGCTAGTAGATCACAATTAATTTAGCAAGAATCAAACAATTTTTTTCTGATATAAGGCTGCTTTTAAATGCAGAAACAAATAATTTTGTTTTCTTGTTAAATAAAGTTTTTCAACCAATTTTAGGTGTTTTCGTAATTGAAAGAAAATTGTTATACCATTCGTAGACTACACTTGAGTTCAACAAAGACGGCAAAGTGGAAGAGTTTTCGAAAGCAACGGACAGCAATTACCTATATATATATATATATAATATATATAGCTTACAGGCCACAAAAATTTACTTTTTTTATAAACTTGCCAAAAATATCACATAACACATGTAGATTTAACATACCATGATGGTCACCCAAGCACAAAAATAAATTACATAAGGGTTAAAAATATAATTTACTAAACCTCTCCTATTTTAATGTAAATTTCTTCATGATAAAATTTAAATTTAACATCATAAAAGAAACCCCTGAAAGGAACAAATAAAACTATCTTTTAATAATGGAATATCAAAGCATCCCTTTCGCCCCGTTGGAAGATACTTCCGTGCCTATTATGTCCCTCTCTGCTTCTCTGCCACAAGGCAGGCAGCCAACCCTTTTGTTTCTTCCGCGTCGTTCTCTGGAGCAATGTCCAACGGTCAGGAAGTGTGGAAGTCTCCCCTCTCGGTGACGTCACATACGCACGCGCATGCTCACAGAAGGTATCGATGCCAAGTGGCGGAGGCGGGAGCGACCCGAAGACGCAGAGAGCAAGCCGGACGACTCTCGACAGTGTACCAGCACCGGCTCAAGCAGAAGTACAACGGGGCACCGCGCACCCAGGCAAGGTTCACGTCACAACGACTTCGTCAGCTACTCCCGCGTAGGTCTGGTAGACCAACAATAGCAGGATGTTACCTCTTTAAGCAGGTGCTGGCATTTCGATGTGACACTGTCACAATGCAATGACGTAACCTTTGATAACGACTATAGATGTTGAAAGAGTAACTGGAAGAAAATAGATTTGATCACAAAATAACTGTTAAGGTGTGGCCTGTGACCTGAAATGTTTTTGAATTTAAATATCGAATCAGTAAATTAAGTTAAAAAGTTAAATACGTAATTCCAAGATGGCGAGAATCTCTCGACCTTAACGATGGAGAATGTGTTATTTGTGAGCTATTTCAGCAATGTTGGCTTTTCGTAGAGCCATTAATGAATATTTTGACTGTCAAAAACTTCCACTTTGGTAAAATGACTGTTGAAATTTTGTAAAAAAAAAAAAAAAGAAAAAAAAAACCTGAAGAGAGATTTCATCTCTGAACGCAGGCGGATAATTTCTTGTAACTACCCAGGACCAAGTCGCAAGTCGCTTGCATTAAGGATGATTACCAGCGAGAAGTTTTAATTTGCAGGAGAAGGCGGCTTCATCCGACGTCCTGGCGACAAATCCTCTCTCTCGATACCAGGCTTCTCGCGACCCGGGAACGAGATGGATGGGCGCAGGGTGAATCTCATTACCGGAGTGGAAAAGTGTCCCTCTCTTTTAATGAGGGTGTAATCGGTCCGCGTGAAGGGAAGTCACGACCGGGGCGCCGAGTGTCAGTGGAGGGCACTGCCGCCCCGAACCCGACATTCCCCCAACCCCCTTCCCCATCTCATCACTTCGTGTTTCAAGGTCTGCCCCCCCCGCCTCCCGTCGCCCGATGCAAGAAATCAAGTGCCTGACCTCATCAAAACCGTCAACCTTCGAGTACAGTCCGTTCGCGGTTACTTCCAACCTTTTCCGAGGCCAAGCTCAAGTTCTACTTCCAGGATATCCCTCCGCCTCGTGCAAACAAAGTCTGGAAACTAGAAAATTATACCAAAGTGACAGCGCGCCGCATTAAAGCGCACTCAGTGTAATAATATTTTGCATAATAACCATTTCATATTAGGAATCACATACACACCTATTTTCTAACTGTTTTAATTCGTATTAATTATAGACGTAGTATTACAATTTATAATTCAAATACAAATAAAATTTCAATTTGAGCAAAAGTAAATTACTTTTTTTCTCCTTTTTGTATACACAAGTACAAAACGCTTGAGCTACATAACATAAAAAATAAAATAACCAAACAATACACCATATATGGGGTGATTTTCTAGAGGTTTAATTGAAAAAATACGAAGAAACCGTAAATAGACTATACGAGGAATACTATCGGAGGGAAAAAGCCATTAAGAAATGTCTCTGCGCGTCTGTCACTAGTTTCCTGTCTAGACACGTGACAGCTGTGTGATAGACTGCCTTTCGTGTGCTCGAAGCTCCTTTGTGAGGGCAAACGAGTACCTGAGAGCTGTTCGCGGTAAACTGAGCGCTTTTCAAAGCCCTGCTTATGATATACTTCTATGCTAATCGCGCATTCTTCCACCATAGGTAAAACTGATACTGCCGCGGCCCACACAACTTTATTCATGCGTTGGTCGAGTGAAACTGTAAAATCTATAGAAAGTGAATGTTTTGATGGTTTAATTATCAGGTAGTAGACAAGTATAAATATAATTACGCTTCACGTGCCCTCGACGGAAATATAAACCAAGCAAGATGACGGACATATAACGCAAACATATTAGCGNTAATTACGCTTCACGTGCCCTCGACGGAAATATAAACCAAGCAAGATGACGGACATATAACGCAAACATATTAGCGATTCACAGCTCAGTTGCGTTCGAGCCGTGGTCGGGGTAGAACGTGTACTTAGCGTGTAATAACTGTGTAATTATTCTCGGTACGTAATTCTTACCGTTATATGTAATTACTGTTGGTACGTGTATTTATTCGTTATACAATTACTGATAATGCAAAGGCAGGGAGTAACCGTAGAGAGAAGATGGGATGGAGTGCCCAAGCGAGAAACGCAGTAGTCGGTCTCCGTGTCCCATTTGACTGTTTTCCTGCCCATAGCACTGTCAAGAATAAGGATAGGATTTGAGATTAGAAAACTCTTTTTTTACGTTCTCTAAGACGTGTGCACTCTTTTTATGCAACTGAATTACATTACGTTTAGTCAAGGTATTTTATTCGTATTAAAAGGCGGGCGTTTTTAAAAAATTCAAATACAAACACTTTTATTACTGTCGACCACGTGACTTCGAGTACGTGAAGACACTTGGGCGGCTCTTAACATCGAGGACCTGAGAGTCTGTGAGGGTGAAGATAAGTGAGCATGGAGCAGCGACGGAATGAGAAAAAAAAAATGGTTCGGGAGGGGGGAAGGGAGATCCCCGAGAAATCCCCTCCGACCAGCGGCATCGTTCGCCCCGGTTCCCACATGCGAAAAATCCGGGAACCTAACCCGGTTCGCCCAGGTGGGAGTTCGCCCAACCACTAAAACCATTACACGGGCGAGTAAATTTTCAGTTACGCGTGCAGTAAGACTAAAAACCGGGGTGTACCTCAACTTCGGTCTCTGGGAGTAACACCTGAGGGAAGTCTCCCGCGAGCGTACACACGCACACGGCGCTATGAAGCTGGGAAGTGGTAATCAATTACTCGGCTTTTCCTCTGGTGGCGTAGGAGTTGTTTTAACTACACCAGCTCCTCATTATCCACGCCTTACATCCACCACCCGCCATTCGTCAGCGGGTTCTGCTGTGCGGCCTCCAACCCCCCGGTTCGTTTATTTCCCCAACAAACCAAAACCTTCCGCTTCTCGCAAGTACCCCCTGGGTACCACGAAAGCCTCCCCCCCCCC